>JAHBCN010001470.1:0-116931 GCA_019359885.1 Listronotus oregonensis
TTTGTGTTTTTCCCAAATTAGAAAATTTTTTCCCTTTTTTTAACTAAAAAATGCACTTTTTAAGATCGAAGGAAAAAAAAAATACAAACTTTAAAGAATGATAATTAACGTCAGTGTCATTTTTCAAAAAAAACAACAATCGCTGGCAACGAGGCTAACTTGATTTATTTCAAAAAAAATTTTTTAAAAGATAAAATTTGGGTACATAAGATTTTTTTTAATTAAGATTTCTCCCAATCGGAAATTTTTTTACGGCAAAAAAAAGGGGGATTTTTTGTTTATAATTGATTCATAATTATTAAAAATTTTCAAATTTTTTTTCCCCAAGTAATTTTGGGTAGTTTTTTTTTTAAAATTGTTTTGAAAATTCGTAAAAAGCTCCCCAAAATTGGTTAAAAAAAAAATTAAATGAACATCTAAAATTTTTTATGCCATAATACCCTTGCCAAAATTAAAAGTTCAATATCTCAAACCGTTTTTAAAAAAATGTATTAAAAAGTGAAATAAAAAAAATTTAACCCCCTGATCTTTAATAACTAAGCTTTTTGGGCCCCCCACGTTTTTTTTAAATTTTTTCGACTTAAAATCGATCCAGGAATCCCCTTCAAATTATAATTTTACCATTGGAACCCCCCCGTATATATATATATATATATATATATATATATATATATAAAATATATATATATATATATATATATATATATATATATATATATATATATATATATATATATATATATATATATATATATATATATATATATATATATATATATATATATATATATATATATATATTTTAAATATGTTTCATGGGAAAAATGTTTTTTTTGGATACGTAGTGGGGGGCCAAAAAAAAACCAAAAGTTTATAAAATAGGGTTTTCGAAGGCCTTTTTCTTTTCCCGAAAAAGGGTGTTAAAGTTTTTATTTAATTTTTCTTTTTTTAAAAAAATTATGATAATGTAAATATTAAAGAAAAAAAAGGTTAGGGGGGGTTTGGGGTATGGGGGGGTTCAAATCTAATCTTAGTACGGTTTTTACTTGTAGGGGGGACCTACACCCTTTAAAATTTTTTTTAAAAAATCCTTTTTGGTACAGCACTGTATTACTTTTTTGGAAATGTTTAATGTTTTGTCATTTTTCGAAAAAAAAAGGATACTTTTTAAAAAAATCGATATGAACAACCGTTTAAAAAATTTGGGGGTTAAAATTTTAAATTTTTTAAAATTTTGTCTTTTTTGTTAATAAATAACGTCACGTATTGGTCCATCTTCCCCCCTTTAAAATCACAGCATTTTTACGCCCCCCGCACCCCCTTTTTTTTTAAAGGAAAAAAAAAAAAAAAAACAAAACCGTAGAAGGGGTTGCAACAATCTGTCATCAGGTCTTTATTTTTTTTTTTTGCGGCATAGCCCCCACTGGTTTTGCAGCCCCCCAAAAAAGGTTTTACAAAAAAACCCAACGGGGTGTTAAAAAAAAGTTTATCTACTGAAATATTTTTAAAAAAAACCAAAAGAAGGGGGGTGCAGTTTTTTTTAATTATTGAAAAAGGTTTGGGTTTTGGGGGGGTTTAGTAATAAAACCCTTTTTTGTTTTTTCGGGTTTCAAAAAGTTTATTATTTTCTCCTTCCCAGGACAAAAAAGTAAATTTTTTTACAATTAAAAAAACAACCAAAAAAATTTTAAAAAGATTGAACCACCAAAGTGGTTGTATGTGAAAACAAGAAAAACCCCATGGGAAACAAGATTTATCTATATTTTTTTTACAAACACATTTTGGGAAAAAACCTTAAAATTTTAAAAAAAACCCCGAAATGGGAACACGGGAAAAGCGGGTTAAAAGTTCTGAAAAAGGGGACAGAATGTTTAAACTATTTGAATGGATCCCCGAATTCGTAACTAGAAAACTTAATTTAAGAAGGAGGAGATTAAAAGGTGAAAGAAAGAAAATACTTGTTTTTTGGCAGGATCTATATAGTAATCTAGGAACAACTGTTCATCGAATCTTGTACAGTACCTGACTTAGTAAATTAATTTTTTTTATTTTTTAAATTTTTTTTTTAAAATTAGTATTAAAATTTCAAAGACATGTAAAAAGGGGAAACACCTAGCATCTCCTGTATTTTTTTTATTAGTGGAGACTTTTTTGGTCTAAAACTTTTTTAAATTTTAAAAAAAAGGGATGAAAAGACTTAAAAAAAAAGGAGGAAACAGTCTCCCCCAAAGCAAGGAAAACAAATTATTGAGATTCTTTTAAAGAAAGGTCAGGGGGTGGACAGTCAATTGTCATATTTTTCTTGTTCTAACCGAAAATAACTGTAAACCGGGAGATCTGAGATGTCACTTTTTTTTTTTAAAAACGTTGGATTCCAAAATATGGACCATTTCAGGAATAGTCTTTTGTGATATGAATTGACATTTTCAAGAACTCAGCATGCTCCCCCTCAATTGGTGATCATCAACCAAGAATGCCCGCTAAGGCAAGAATGAACTCCCCCCCCAATCACTTTTTTTTGTCCCCAAAGGGAAGGGGAAAAAAAAAAACCCGAAAGCTTCAAAACGAAAAGGGGGTTTAATTTTTAAATCCCCGGGCCCCCAACCCTTTTTAATAATTCAAAAAGACTGATCCCCACTATTTTTCGATATTTTTTTTTAACAGTCATGGACTCCTCCTCTGAAAAATATATATATATATATATATATATATATATATATATATATATATATATATATATATATATATATATATATATATATATATAAAATATATATTATATATTATATATATATATATATATATATATATATATATATATATATATATATATATATATATATATATATATATATATATATATATATATATATATATATATATAATATAAGGGTGTCCCAAGTAATGGGACAAAGCAAAAAGATTTCTTAGGTTAAATAAGGCAATTAATGAAATTTCCCTTATTCTAAATTTGGTAATAATTAAGAAAAGGGGGTTAAAACTTTTTATTTGTTTACGTTTTCGTAATAATTTTTAACTAAGGAATATAAAAATTGGGGATTTGGAAATTTTTGGGGCGAGAAATTTAAATCGTTCATACGAGGCGGGGGGCGCCAGCACGGTAACCCACTTGTTTTAGATGGCATAGCTTTTTTGAAGTTATATATTGACCTGTTTAAAAAATTATAATTCCTTTTCGTCAAAAATGTATACCTCATTAAAGTCTCAAGAAGCAACTGTTTTCGAGATAAATACATTTAAAGACCCAATTTTCCTATGAAAAATTTTTGGTAATTATTTTCAAACTTTTAAAAAGTAATAGTTTTAACAGCTGATCAAAAAGTCTCTCCACGGTACAAAACCCAAAAACCCCTCTAAACCTCGAAAACAGTTGCTCCTAGGATTTAAATTAGGTATACATTTTTAAGGCAGAGGTAATTATAGTAACTTCTTTTAATGAACAGGTCAATAAACTAAGCAAAAAAGTTATGCCATCTAAAACAAGTAGGGTAGGCCGCAGCTGGCGTCCTCTATTAGCAACATCAAAAGCATGGACAAATTTGAATTTCTTGCATCAAAGAACCCCCAGATCCCCAATTTTGAAATTATTACGAAAAAACGAAAACAAAATTAAAAGTTTAAATATATATGTTTTGGCAAAATCATTTATCTATTTTACATTTTAATTAAGTTTCTGGTATCATTATAAATTATTTAAAATACCTATGTTAATTTAGAAGTTAATAAATAGGCTAATAAAATATTTCCCAACACTCACAAAAGTAAATACTGTTTTAGTGTGTATTAATAAAGTTTAACATAAATGATTAATATTTAATATTTTTATTACTATGGTTTAAATTTTGTTTTATTTTACAACCTTTTATTCATTTTGAAATTTTAATATCAAAAATAAAATTTAATTTTGAAAATATGATAAAAAACTTCTAAGAATAATAATTATTTGGCTTCTGTCGTTTTAGACCTGGGATGAAGCCTTTTTTTTTTTCTTGAAATCTCTACTTTACGATGTGTAAAAAAATATACATTACTATGGTAAATGCTCTCAGAAAATGCGAACAAAAACGAAAAAAACTCGAATCCGATTTTTTTTTTAATCATTATGTACAATTTTGAGCTATTTATTAAAATTTACAATTTAATTACTCGAAAAACGTAAGATTTTATGTTACATTGATAAACAAAAAACTGCCAATCAAAATACACTACTAGATATAATTAACAACAAATGTACATAATGGTTAAAAAAAAATCGGATTCGTGTTTTTTTTTTCGTTTCTTAGCATTTTCTGACAACATTTACATAGTAATGTATGTATATATATATATATATATATATATATATATATATATATATATATATATATATATATATATATATATATATATATTATTATATATATATATATATATATATATATTATATATATATATATATATTTACCAGAAAGTAGAGATTTTAACGAAAAAAAAAGCCCATCGTTTTTTAAAAGCAAATATTTTGACACGAGAATTTTCGATTGAAAATTGGGGTGCTTTTTCGATATTAAGTCAAAACAAGATAAAAAAAAAATATTTAAGTCAAAAAAATTATAGTGTGTTTGGGACAAAAAAAGGTTTTCACCAAATTTCATGAAAATTTTAAGTTATGTTAAAAAGTGTAAATACAAGAGTTTAGATCTTTTTATTACCTAAAACTTTGCCATTTAACTTTTTTCCATAGGACTGTGATTTTGCCGGAAATCGAATAAACCGATTTTACCCTTAAAAAATTTACCCCTTTCACAATCTCAGATGGCCCGTAAATTATTTTTATTTTTGTTATATTCTCTTCTTCCTTTTCCAATATGTTTTATCCTACTATTATTTTTTTTTGGGAACAAAAAATTTTCGACCTTGGTCTAATTGTTTTGGGTTAGTTTGTTACAAAAATACGAGATTTAAAGTAGCTAATAATGTTCTCTACTATTTAAAACCTGAATTCACTATGATAACAATTATAACGTTTAATAATTCATGTAACAAAATTCAATGCCAAATTTAAACATAAACAATAATTAATTTGCACCAAATAAGTAAATTGATGGGTTGATATTAGCCCCCAAAGAGCTTTAGGTTTACTATTGTGTCAGTGTTTTACCATCCCATTGGTTTAAATTTTAAGGGTGACTGGATAGCAGAAACTACTTTTGATGAAGGTAGTATTTTGAATTATACTTTTTCGTATTATTTTAAAAAAAATATTTTTAAATCCCAGTTTTTTTCTTTTAATTAAATTTAAAAAATTGCCTTTGAAAGGGGTATACTATTATACACATTAAAAAATAAATACATGGTGCTCTTTGTTTTCAACAGTAAGTCAAGTTTGTTTCTTTAACCAAAAGGGACTGGTGACAACTAAAATATGTTCATTTTTTGTAATAAAGGAAAGTAGAAACAACTGAACAAAAATGTATTGCATTGGTACAAAAGGTCAGTATCCATGGTTATAAATGCAACTGAATTTAAAGGGAAGACTTTTTTCATTTGTTTTTTAGATTATAAACAGACTTAATATCGGGTACTAGAATCTTAACGAGCTTTAGTAAATCTTGGCCTTATCGGCTGCGAGATGACTCGATTTTATTTTTAATAACGTCTAAAGTGTCAGAAAATTCTAAATTAGTATTGGTTTTAGAAGATGTCTTAACAAAACTATTTGTCGATGTGTTGTTGAAACACTAACGTATAGTCCAGGAAACAAACCATTTTGTCTAACATTTTTTTTTTAAATGCATAAAATGACTTAAAATTTTTGACAGTAGGTAGGGAAAAATCCAAGGATCAAATCTATATCATGCCGAAGGCCCTTTACCTTTGGGCTGGTTGTCAAACCACCCCGGGAGGTAAAATTTTTTTATATTTTGACCACAGGAATTGATAGAAAAATGATTTTCAAGCAAAAAAAAAGTTCTATGCATTTTTTTGTTAAGTGCATACTTTTCGAGTTATTCGCGATCGAAGTCAGAGTTTTTCGTCGATAAAATCAACGTTTTTAATCGTTTTTTTGCAAATAATTCGATATGAATGCATTTTATTAAAAAACTGAAAATAATAAAATTGCTTTTAAAAAACAAAATATTTTTTGTAATTGCTCTGGAACCAAATACAAACCAAGTTGTGGTTTGTTAAAAGTTAGCTGTTACTCATCAAACACAATATTTCAGAGTTTCAAAGGCAAAAAACGCAAAATCTACGTATTTTTCGAGGACTAATAATAACTTTTTTGAAGCATCTGCAAATACCTTTATTTTTTTTATTTAAAAAAGAATGTTTTATAAAAGTTGAGTGACTTATGATTAAAATAAGGTTGGACCGAAATTTCCAAGTCCAAAAATCTTCGAAAACAACCCCCTAATTACCACCCTAATTAAAATGAGTCGTTGCCCTTTTTAATTCTCTTTATCCATGGATAATAAATACATTCTAAATTTTAATCGATTTAAATTGCTTAATTTTTTAAGAATTTTAATAAAAAATGACCTTTTCTTAAAAATAACTCGAAAACTAAGGGTACGTACAAATTACTAGGGTATCGAATTGTAGCTTTATAAATTACACATATTTTGCTTTACTGTATGACGAAAATTAAGTGAGATATAAACGTTTAAAACGCGTGGGTGTAGACGAGCACTACCTTGTTTCAGCCCATTAAAGTCACCCCTTTAAAAAAAGTAAGGACCTATCGCTCTTAAAGAAAACCAACAAAATGCTTTTTTAAAGAACTTTTTATCACCAAAACTAAAGGACTTATGGGTTAAAAAACAAATTTTTTGTAGCATGCTAATAGCGAATCAATGCATTTTTAAAAAAATCCTCGGTTTTGTACTATTTGCTGCATTGTAATATTGTTAGGGGTGGATTTTCAAGGTTTAAAAAAAATTAAAAAATTAAATTAGTAATACTTTTGTGCAGTCACTTTTTTTTTAATTACAACTCTGTGACAATATGTTAATTTTTATAGGGTAAACATTTTTTTATTTAATCATAATAATGGTTAATTTTCAAGGGTTGATATATATATATATATATATATATATATATATATATATATATATATAATATATAATATATATTTTATATATATATATATATATATATATATAATATATATATATATATATATATATATATATATATATATATATATATATATATATATATATGTAAATAATGTTTCAAAGAATTAAATACTTTTTTTTTTAATTTATATAAGCCTAATTTTATGTGACTTAGGCTTTAACATGAAAATTTTAGAGGTTTTCGCAATAAAGGATAGTTTTCACCCATACAAAAAAAGCGACCTTGAGCATAATGAAGATTTTGAAGAGGAGGGTAAGTTAAGATTTGTCCCAAATTTTTATGCAAAACACTTTGATAATATATTAATTTTTTTGGGGTAAATAATTTTTTTAAAATCGTAATAGGGGTTGATTTTTAAGGGCTGAAATATTTCAAATAATGTTTTAAAGAAAGAAAATACTACTTTTTCAACTTATTTGCGTCAAATTTTATTCAACTTAAGCCTTATGTATAGTTTAATATGTTTTAGCAATAGAGGGTAGTTTTCACCCCTAAAAAATAAAAAGCGCCCATCGGCATAATAAATATTTTAAAGAAAAGGTTAAGTTAAGCTAAATCCCAAATTTTCATGCATTTCTATGCATTTTAAAAAAATTGCCAATTATTTTAACAACTTAGAACATTACATTATCTTACCGAGTGGCCCAAGTAAAAATCTAAAATCCATATTTCGTATTTCCACCTCGTGTTCCCATCGCTTTTACATGCTTTCAATACAGTTTCGAATTTCTTCTTAAGAAATGTTTTCCCATTCTTTAAGAAGGGTAGTTGGTAGATCGGACAATGTGTTTGGCTGTCGATTTCAAGAACATCTACCTAGCATCTCTCATACGAGTTTAATTGCATTTAAATCCGGACTACGCGGTGGCCACTCCAATCACTAAATGTTTACCTCTTTTAAATATTCTGTTACAACCAATGCAATATTGTCTTTTTATGTGCACTAAAATAAAGTTTTGTTTTAAAAAACTGGGCAAAAACATTGTTTAATATAACGAATTGTGGTTAAAGAAACATTTTCTGTCACCCTTAGGTCCGTTCGGCAATATAATGATACCCCAGCTCACACCAGTGCCTTGGACTAGTAATACTATATTTAATAACGCGTTACACTCCGAAATAACGTTTAAACCTCAAAACACACAAGAAGCAGTATAGTAATGATTAAATATTAACAACAGTAATGCGCAGATTAGTAGCATTTTAGTGAAACAAGGCGTTCTTTAAAGTCTTATTACTAAACAAAATTATCGCATTTAAAAAGTAGTTAGTCTAAAAGCCACGCACTTGAAGAACTGACAGTATGGTGTGCTATGTGTGCAGCATCGCAAAGCATCAAGATGTCTTTGTTCTTTTAAAATTAAAAGGAAGTCTTCTAAATAAATGCCCAAGACGATTTAAAACCTATTAGCTCTGTAAAATTAATGTTTACTTTGCAAGTGTACTTTTTTTTATTATTAAATAACACTAAATTTAGTCTTTTTTACATTAAAAATTTAATTTTGTTTTCGAAAATCCTTCACTAGAATTTGCCCTTTAAATATTAAGCTCCAGGCTTAAGCAAACTGATAAATTTAGGTATTTTTAATTGATTTTTTTCGGAAAAGGTATGTTGATATTCGGTTTTAGGTCCCAAGAATTTTATATTCGACTTTAATGGCAGGTATACAAAAAGCAAGGTAAAGTCAGAGTAAAATGTTTTAAAAAGTTCTTAAAAATTAATGGGGCGGAGTAACTTTGGCCACTAAAAAGTTGTCTCCAGGAATGACATCCAAAAACTTTCTAGAAAGGTTTTGCAGAACAAAAAATATGTATGCTTTATTATTTTAATTTTTTATAAAGTAAGTAAATGTTTACAGGGTGTTTTTTAAATATTGCAAAAAATTTAAGAGACGGATTTCTTGCATAAAAATACGAAAAAAATCTATAAAGATATGTCCTAAACTTCGAACTTTTGAGCTATTGGGCGGTAAGGTTTTAAGAAAAAAATATTTTATTTTATAAATGAGGATTAACATAGACGCATAAAATAAGGGGTATGTTTATGTTTTTTAAGGCTTTCTTACAAAATTATTTGTAATCATCTGCTACCTTGGAAAAGGGCTAAAATCTTCAACTCCAAATGTTTTTTTACTGTATCGTTTTTTAGGGTTGGAAATTTACAATTTAAAAAATGGTTTGTGAAGGCTTTACCTAATCAGAAACTTTTTCGTCTTATGCATTTTATTCGTAAATAGTGCCGTTTTTCGGGCATAACAATTAAATACGTGTCTGCAATACAAAACAATACAATTGAAAAACCATTGAGGGTTTTTCAATTGTAGATTTTAATCCTTTTCCAGAGTAGCAGATAATAACAAATATTGGTGTAAGAAAGCTTTGGACAAATCTATCTTAAATGTCATGCGCCTATATTTATTCCCAATTAAAAAATTAAATATTTTTTTTTTCTTTTTTGCTTTTTATATCAAAAGTTTAGGACATACGTTTATAGAAACTTTTTTCGTATAAATTTTTATTTAGGGAGTTTTTCGTTTTTCGCAATATTATAGAAACTCTCTGTATTTTTATATTTTACTTTTAGTAGCGTCAATGAATACATAAAACTGCCAAAAGTTGAAAGTTCTCAAGAACCGCTCCGATTTTGATATATTTTTTTTTAATAATTTTGTTTTTTTATATCATTTAAAATCAGAAACCTTTTGAAGGGACAAACAAATATTTATATTGTTTAAACAATACGTATGACATTTAAATGGAACATTTTTTTAATCGCTGTTACTTTTTAAATATCAATTTTCCTCGTTATAACAAACAATCTCTTTCATAGATAATTAAATTTCCCACAAAAACAGTTTTATAATAATTTCTCGTATTTTTTATAGTTTCAAATATATCGTGAACTTTAATTTCTGAAAGCAGAAATTTTACTTAATAATTTCTGGACTGTAATAATTGCTTATAAGATATTTTTTATATAATAATGACACAAAATAAATATATATAACAAAATAAAAAAATATATGTTTCTTTATGATTAAAGCAAGTCTGAAAAACATACTATATATTAGATATTAAAAGAAATATAAAATTTAAATAATTAAAATTTATATAGAATTATTCAGTAATATTTTTAAAATATTTTATAAAATGTTAAACATTTTCTGCTTTACTCACATATACAAAAAAAGTAAAATTTAATTTTCATTTATATTTTACGTATCAAAGATTTTATCTTCTTCAAGTGGTGGGTGGTTATCGCAGTCACTTTCACTGCAAACACTGCAAGCCGGTGAGCAATAAAGGCCACTTTTTTGCCAACTTTATTTTTCAGGAGGGATTAGAAAATTAATGTTCCATTGATGGACTTGTGAGTAGACACTTTTGATAATGTGTTTTGCTGCAACCTCAGTCGGGGGTAGTGAAAGAAGTTGTACGCTTTTATTTTTTAAAGCTAATGCTATGAAACGTTTGTATCGGAGTATATTCAGGTTTTTTATCAGTTTTAGCACCATACATTGTGAGTATACAACTTATACCTTCACTGAAAAGTACTTCATCACTTTGATTTTTAATCATAAAAGATTCAGCTGCTGCACGTAATTTATAATCATTATTAAAAATTTTAATATATATTTTTTTCTTTTATCATAAAAGGTTACAGTATTACATCCAGTAAATGCTTAAATAAATAAAAGATGCTATTTCTTAATATTTCCATATTTACTTCACGTAGTTTTTCATCAAGTGCTTATAGGAGTCTACTTACAAGTCCAGCAAGGAAAAATTAATTCTCTAATCCCCCTGAAGAATGAGGTTGGCAAAAAGACGATTATTTAAAACCAGTAAAAATGACGCAACCAACAGCACTTGAAAACGTCTTAAAAAACGTATTTTGCTTCTGCAAAACAGAATGCGGTTCAGCATGTGGCTGCAGAAAAAGTGGCCTTCATTGCTCAGCGGCTTGCATTGTTTGCAGTGGAAGTGACTGCGATAATCACCCACCACATCCATCGCAGATGAAATCCCCGATACGCTAAGTATAAATGAAACTTAAATTTCCCATTTTTTGGATATATGAATAAAACGAAAAAAAAAAACATTTAATAAAATATTTTAAAAATTCTGATAAATAACTCTTCATGAAATTTTATTTATTTAAATTTTACCATATTTTCATAAATATCTAAAATAGAATATGTTTTTCAGAGTTGTTTAAATCCCAAAGAAATATATAAAATTTTTAGTTTTGTTACGTATATTAATTGTTAATCACTATTTTATAAAAAAATATCTTATAAGCAATTATAACAGTCCGGAAATTAAGTAAAATTTCTGCTCTCAAAAATTGAAGTTTATGATATCTTCGGAACTATGAAAAATACAAAAAACTATTCTAGGAATATTTTTGTAGGATATTTAATTACCTACAGAAAAGATTTTGTATAAAAGTGAAGAAAATTAATATTTAAAAAGTTACAGCTATTTTAAAAAAGGTTCCATTTAAATATTATTAATACTGTTAAAAAAAATTGTCCTCTCCAAAAGGTTTCTAATTTTAAAAAAATAATATGGGAAAACAAAATTATTAAAAAAAATATATATATCAAGTCAGACTGTTCTTTTGGACTTTCAACTAAAATATAAATGGCGAATTACTATTTAAAACAACAGTTTCTAGTCTCTTTTCTTTTATAAAATTTTGTTATCTCTGCTTTGGTACTATTTGATGACTAAAAATTACAAAGAATTGGCACCTAATTATTTGGCTGATGTCTTAGAACATTGCACATATTTTTTCAGTTCTTTTCATTAAATTATTCACATTTTAGAATTTCTGTTAACATTAAGTTATCGAATTGCATACTTTAAATAATTATTGCCCTATTTTTCACTATTATTATTCATGACGTAAAGAACGGTTAAGGGTACAAACTTTTATAAAGTATATTTGGTGTAAAAATATAGACTGTGTTTTCAAAATGGCGGTCTCTCAGGAAGTCCTGGAATCTAACAGCATGCTCGCCAAAGCGAAAGTCGTGTAACTATATGCTTTACTCAACCAAACCGACAAATTAGTGCTATCCTCTTTAACAAAATTAATCAAAAAGGCAGTAACGCTAAAAATACGATTTATATCTTACCATGTTTACAAATTACATTTTATTATTTTAAAGTAGTACCTAGATGGTAATTCATTGCTCATATTTAATTACATTAAAATTATTTGGCTTTCTTCCAGAAAATTAAAACTATACAAATATATTTTATGGGTAGGTACCCATATTTATAAGTTAATTTTCTTTTAAATTTAGGCTTAATAGTCCAGTAAATGAAGGGACAAAGCTGTAAATAATTCTGTACAGTTTTCCCTTGTGGTGCAGTTCTTAGGTCTTTGGGGATGCTTTCAAGCAAAAAAAAAATTAACATTAACAGGTGTGAAAGGGCTGCAAATAGCCCCTCCTCAAGGCCCGAAAAATGGGTTTCTCGGTAATATCTGCCAAAATATTCAAATTGGAGAATTTTTGTTTAGACAAAAAATAAAGATGGCCTTGTAATCTAAAAAAATGGTTCCTATAATTTTTTTCGAAAAATCGATAGTTTTTGAGATAACGGGACCCAAAAGTCCCCTCATTTCAGCTGCCGCTCTACCGCTAGAATGCAGCTATCTTCATGGATTCACTTATTGGCGGAGCCACGGTTGAATTGTTCCATTACTCGCGCAATAATGGCATTTTTAATCTCATACAAAGTTCATCGAAATGGGAAAACTCGTAGCAATCATTGCATATGAGTTTGGGTTCATTCTGATTTTTTTAAAATATTAAAAAAGTTTTTTTTTACAATATTTTGAGAGTATCTCATTAATTTATTGATATTTTTTAAAAAAGTGATTTGTTATTAACACTGCTTTTTTATAATGAGACCTTAGCAAGTGTTCAATGATCCGAGAAAATTTCCTTCACCATCTTTTTTACATTTTAATCAAAAATTGTTTTGCCCATCTGCATTTTTTAGTAAGAAACTACTACTACCACATTTATCCAGTGTGGAATGTTATGAATTTTCGGCGACCGCTTTTGCAAAAAATATTAGTGTTGCTAAAAAAAATGGTAGGGCATTTTGTAGATTTTAGTGATCGTTTTTGGTCCTGGCTCAAAAATTCTTCAATTCCATATTTTAACAAATATTTGCAGGAAACTCATTTTGGGACTTTGGGGGCCATTTTCAGCGGGTTACCACCATCTATCAATCGTGATAAACTTTTCTCGCTCAGCATCCGCGAAGAACTAAATTGCGCCATAAACAAACAGTACACATTTAGCATTTGCAAGCTTTGGAGTTTGTAAAAGGCATTAATTAGTAAATTAAGAATATAAAAAAAATTAAAATTAAACAAATACCTATAAATATAATTTTCCCAATATTAGCTTAATTTAAATAAATAAATAAATATATATATATTTATATATATATATATATATATATATATATATATATATATATATATATATATATATATATATATATATATATATATATATATATATATATATATATATATATATATATATATATATATATATATATATATATATATATATATATATATATATATATATATATATATATATATATATATATATATATATATATATATAGTTTATTTGTTAATTTTCTTTGACCTTTGCCTTGATATATTGTTTATGGTTTTCCAAAATTTTCTGGATTTTCTTGGGGATAAGGTCAGGCATGCATAAAAACAGTTGCTTACTAAGCAATTTATGTTCAATTTATGTCAATTACGACGTTTCGGCCTGGAAGGGCCTTCATCAGGTACCATAATATGTATTTTTTTATAAGAACAAATCAATCTGCAATACAAAAATTTTTTGATTGAAATTTTGCCTATACACTATATTAACACATTTAATTTTACCTTAAAACTAAGGGGCTTCTTGAAAACACTCATTTTTGTTGTTGTGTAATGCACATTTTAATACTTGAAAAGACAAACAAACACTTAACATTTAAAACAGTTATATTCACAATAAACGGTCTTCGTTTTAACCATTTATTTTTTAATAATTATTTATTTTTTGATAGTTTATAGAACTACTAGCACCATCTTACCATTTTACCAAAAAAGATTAAATATGTGTTTATATCAAGAACTGTAAAAAACTGTAAAATATATTTTAAAAATAGAAAATATAGAGTTTTTGCATATAGATAATGATATAGAAACTGTTTTATTTTTTGTGTATGTGGTCATCTTGGGGCAGTAGTAAAAGATTTTTTAAAATTTATTTTAATAAATTTGTTTTTTAAATTTTTATTCTAAAAATTATTGTATACTATTTCTTGTTGTTTTTAATGGAATATGGTACAAAAAGACACCTGGTCTTCAAGGTATCAAACTTTAATTCCCAAAATTCTCTCAAAAAGTCGGTTGTAATTGGCCTTGCAGATAATTTGTGATATATTTAAGTACCCACCATATCGAAAAAAAAGCAATAACTAAAAAAAAAAAAAGCACTTAAACTTAATAACTACCCTGATAATTTAATTTAACTCAATTTTTAAAAAAAGAATTCACAAATTTTATAATTCAAATAAATTCCAAAACGACAGGAAAAAGACAATAATAAAAAAAATATCTTTTCCTTACCGTACATTCCTAAACTCTCTGAAAATATTCAAAACATTTTAAAAATGAAAAATATTTACAGTTTCCATAGGGCCACAATTTATTAAAAATTATCTTCAAATCTCAAGAGCAAAATTGAAAAAAACAAAAAGCCATATTATATATAAAATTCCTTGCAAGGACTGTGATAACGTTTACATAGGACAAACAAGCCAATATTTAAAAAACAGACTAAATAGTCATAAATACGACAAACGCAAAAAAACTGCTCTAACAAACCACTCCACCAAAAAAAAAACATACTTTTGTTTTTAAAAATACAAAAATTTTGAAAAAACTGAAACAAATAAACAAAAAAGAGAATTCTTAGAAATGGTTTTTATTCAAAAAAAAAAAAAGGCAATAACACAAAGGCAGACACAAAGAATTTAAGTATGCATTTTTTGCAATCTCATTAATAATTAATAAAAAAAAAAATTACACAACAAGATAATCAGTATACAATAATTTTTAGATAAAAAATTTTAAAAAAAACACAATTTATTAAAATAAATTTTAATAAAATCTTTTACTACTGCCCCAAGATGACCACACACAAAAATAAAAAAAATTTCTATATCATTATCTATATGCAAAGAACTCTACCTCACTGCTATTTTTAAAATATATTTTACAGTTTTTTACAGTTCTTGATAGTAAACACATATTTAATCTTTTTGGTAAAATGGTAAGATGGTGCTAGTAGTTCTATAAACTATCAAAAAATAAATAATAATTAAAAAAAACATAAATGGTTGAAACGAAGACCGTTTATTGTGAATATAACTGTTTTAAATGTTAAGTGTTTGTTTGTCTTTTCAAGTATTAAATGTGCATTACACAACAACAAAAATGAGTGTTTTTCGTAAGAAGCCCCTTAGTTTTAAGGTAAAATTAAATGTTAATATATTGTATAGGTAAAATTTCAATCAAAAAAATTTTTGTATTGCAGATTGATTTGTTCTTATAAAAAAAAAATACATATTATATACCTGATGAAGGCCCTTCCAGGCCGAAACGTCGTAATTGACATAAATTGAACATAAATTGCTTAGTAAGCAACTGTTTTTATATATTGCCTGACCTTATCCCCAAGAAAATCCAGAAAATTTTGGAAAACCATAAACAATATATCAAGGCAAAGGTCAAAGAAAATTAACAAATAAACAATATATCCAGCATGGGTGAAACAATGCTCTCATACCAAAACATCTTAGATAACTATGGAAGAAATGTTGTAACTCAGATCAAACTGTATACAAGACTAAATACAAAAAAGCTAACCAAAAGAACCAGAAGAATTTTTCTCCTACGATGCAAAGATGAAAATCTAACTCCAACCTTTCTTAATTTTAAAACAAAACACATAAGTTTTTATTGTAAAAACCTTGACAGGAGCTTCCATGAAAACACTCTTAAAAATTTAAAACTGGCATCATCGACCTACTAATTACCGACACGACAAAACATTTAAATATCTTGGAACATCAACTTATGCAAATTGCGGAATATCTAAAAAATTCTTACCAAACCATTTTATACAAAATTTTTTTGAAATTGAAGACCAAAAATATGAATCTCTTTTTAAAAACACCAAAGAAAAAAATATACACAAAATTAATAGTTTAATGATGCGACAAAACAAAAATAACACATTAAATGACCAAAAACATAGTTGGATTGAAAATTTAACCGACACCGTTATCCCTGACTATGCCGTAGAAATTCTTAGTTTAGGTCCTAACTACGCCATTCCAATTGAAAACCCTAGCGAATTTCCCACTATTGACCTAATTACAAATATAGAATCAACAATAAATACCTTACCGTGCAGCACCAAAGACGACCTTAGAGCAAAATGTTGCAACGTTATAACTAACTACAAAAAAAATATTAATAAAACAAAAAGTTCAAAAAATCATCAAAAAAATTTCAGTGCTAAAGTCAAAAAAACAAAGTTATTTATAAAAAATCATCCAGACCTTAAAATCCTAAAACCAGATAAATCTAATAAAACAGTAATTATGCAATCGACCGACTACGATAGAAAAATGAACGATCTTCTTCAAGATAACACCATTTATAAAAAAATACCTAACGACCCCACAAATATTTATCAAAAAGCTAACAATGAAATAATAACCCGATGGGAAAACAAAACATATATCTCTCCTGATACGGCAAAAAAACTTAAAATACATAATGCCCATCCACCGAGAATCTACGGACTCCCAAAGCTCCACAAACAAGGAATACCACTAAGACCCATCGTTTCATGCATCCAATCCCCGTACGAAAATTTATCTAAATATCTAAAAAATATTTTAAACAACGTAGTAAATCAAAACAAATATTACATTAAAGATTCTTGGCATTTTAAAGAAAAGATAAAATCTATTATTTTACCTAAAACTATCTACTTATATCACTTGATGTCGTATCACTATATACAAACATCCCCACAAAGTTAGCAAAAGACATAATTAAAAAAAAATGGAATAAAATTAAACCATACACTGACATTCCAATCAATGAATTTCTTGAAGCCATTGAAACTACACTCAACTCTACCTATTTTCTTTATAACCAACAATTCTATAAACAAATTGACGGATGTGCAATGGGTTCTTCTATTTCAAGTGTAATTGCCCAGCTTGTACTAGAAGATCTAGAAGAAACAGTTATTTCAAAACTAAATTTTACTCTACCCTTCTTTTTTCGCTACGTGGACGATTGCATAACAGCTGTACCTCAAGATAAAATAGATTATGTTTTAAACTGTTTTATTTCGGCTATCACAAAAATTACAATTTACAAGTGAAACCGAAAACCATAAAAAATTAATTTTTAGACCTAACACTACATAACAAGAACACCTCAATTGAAACGGAATGGTACATAAAGACACCTGGTCTTCAGGTATCTAAACTTTAATTCCCAACACCCATTCTCTCAAAAAAAGTCGGTTGCTAATTGGCCTTGCAGATAGAGCGATATATTTAAGTGACCCACCATATCGAAAAAAGCAATAACTAAAGCAAAAAAGCACTTAAACTTAATAACTACCCTGATAATTTAATTAACTCAATTTTTAAAAAAGAATTCACAAATTTTATAATTCAAATAAATTCAAAAACGACAGGAAAAAGACAATAATAAAAAAATATCTATCCTTACCGTACATTCCTAAACTATCTGAAAATATTCAAAACATTTTTAAAAATGAAAATATTACAGTTTGCCATAAAGGCCACAATTTACTTAAAAATTATCTTCAAATCTCAAGAGCAAAATTGAAAAAAACAAAAAAGCCATATTATATATAAAATTCCTTGCAAGGACTCTGATAACGTTTACATAGGACAAACAAGCCAATATTTAAAAAACAGACTAAATAGTCATAAATACGACAAACTCAACAAAACTGCTCTAACAAACCACTCCACCGAAAAAAAAACATACTTTTGATTTTGAAAATACAAAAATTTTGAAAACTGAAACAAATATACAAAAGGAATTCTTAGAAATGGTTTTATTCAAAAAACAAAAGGCAATAAACACAAAGGCAGACACAAAGAATTTAAGTATGCATTATTGCAATCTCATTAATAATTAATAAAAAAAAAAAATTACACAACAAGATAATCAGGGATACAATAATTTTAGATATAAAATTTAAAAAAAACACACATTTATTAAAATAAATTTTAATAAAATCTTTTACTACTGCCCCAAGATGACCACACACACAAATAAAACAGGTTTCTATATCATTATCTATATGCAAAGAACTCTACCTCACTGCTATTTTAAAATATATTTTACAGTTTTTTACAGTTCTTGATAGTAAACACATATTTAATCTTTTTGGTAAAATGGTAAGATGGTGCTAGTAGTTCTATAAACTATCAAAAAATAAATAATAATTAAAAAAAACATAAATGGTTAAAACGAAGACCGTTTATTGTGAATATAACTGTTTTAAATGTTAAGTGTTTGTTTGTCTTTTCAAGTATTAAATGTGCATTACACAACAACAAAAATGAGTGTTTTTCGTAAGAAGCCCCTTAGTTTTAAGGTAAAATTAAATGTTAATATAGTGTATAGGTAAAATTTCAATCAAAAAAATTTTTGTATTGCAGATTGATTTGTTCTTATAAAAAAAATACATATTATATACCTGATGAAGGCCCTTCCAGGCCGAAACGTCGTAATTGACATAAATTGAACATAAATTGCTTAGTAAGCAACTGTTTTTATATATTGCCTGACCTTATCCCCAAGAAAATCAGAAAATTTTGGAAAACCATAACTATATATATATATATATATATATATATATATATATATATATATATATATATATAAAATATATATATATATATATATATATATATATATATATATATATATATATATATATATATATATATATATATATATATATATATATATTTTATATATATATATTACTATATATATTTAAATTTAATTTTTGGTTTTAAAATTAGCTGCATATCCCGAAACTCAGGCTTCAGTAATCACGTGCATTATTTTAATCTTGCTCCATTTAAAAAGGCTTAACAACTGAAAACGGCTTTATTAAAGATGTCTCTAATGAGAGGAAAACTAGTTGCAGCAACAGCAGTTAGATACACTGTTAAAAAAATGCCAAAATGTGTGTGTGTGTGTGCGTGTGTGTGTGTGTGTGTGTGTGTGTGTTGTGTGTGTGTAATATTTATTGGAACATATGATACTCTACTATGGCTTTCAAAACAATATACATGATTTTATAGGAGTATGTATGTATGTTTGTATGTATGTTTCTTACATTCACTTCAACTTAGGGAACAGTAAAGATTTTATCAAAATCGGTTCAGTACTTTTTATGATATTGGCTAATACGTGGAAGTGTAACGGCCTGACTTATTGATACGAGCTACGGGTGTGGTGTTAAAAGAAAAAACATTTTAAAACCTTGGTCAAATTTTGGTGCATGTAAGGAAATTATCAACAGAAACTTTAAATATTTACAACAGAACTATTACTACCTATTGAAAAAAAATGTTTCAGTTTTTTCCTAAAACTAAGGATTATAAAATTTTAAAAAATAATCGACAAAAAAAAAGTAATTCCAAATTCTGAAATATTTTTTTTTATACATATACATTAAATTAACAAAAAACAAACAACTTTAAGTGCACACAAATTAATGGCCTACAATTTTATGTCTCCTGAGCATGTTTGTTTTTTTTAACTAAAAAACTCCAAAATTAAGGTTCTTTAAATAAAGTTAAATTTTGTGTGCAATCTTTCATTAATATAACTATTCCACTGGGTTCTTTACAAAAAAAGTACAGGGTAATTCAAAACGGATGACCCTGTACCCATATGTGTGATTTTCCTCTTTTAAAAAAAAATATATGGTATAGCCACTTTGTGTATTTTTCCTCGAATAATCTAAAAGAATGTTTAAAAAGTTTGGTTGAAACAAAAGAGATGCGACATAAAATTAACTGTTTTAATAGGATACCTTATTTAATAATTTATTTTTTTTGTTTTCATAAAAAGGATTTTACATTTATTTTTGGTAATAATACAGTTAATTTAAATATATGTTTTACTTTTGACTTTTTTGTTTTGGAACATCAGGCATTTACTGTTATTCTTTTCTATTTTTTAATTGTAATCGCCAATTTCTCATATAATTTCGTAATAAGTTGGTAAAAAATTTCTTAAAGTTACTATTTTAATTCAAATTAACGTAGAGGGTTCTGTAAAGGCTTAGAATGTTTAGAATTTTATAAATACTTGGTTAACATTTTATTATAGTCCATGAAACATTACTAAAGTTATCGAGAGTTAAAGTGAAAATTTCATAAAATTACTCCACAAAAAACAGTATTCTTATTGTTTTTTAACATGTTCCACTACTGCAAATTTTAACTAAATGTGTCTTTAAGTATGTTTTACCAAATAGGAATGGCTTCCACCGGTTCTTTTTCTCTAATCGGTTATTTCATTTCTAAAGTTTTTTTCAGGGATGAGCTGCAAGCCTAATTAAACCTTTTTTATTAATATAATTGAAAAAATGAGATGATTTTAAAAATGAAATAATGCATTAATTAAGGTGTTCCATTAAGAAAATATTTATTTTCTGTCCTATCTCATTATTTTTAATCAAAGAATTTTCTTATGCATTCTTCAGGGTTCTAGGGGTAAAAAAACACAATATGATTATAAAATTTTTTTTATTTTCTAATAACCCCTATACTATACTTATGTTAAAAAATAAATAAATAAATAAATTGTATAATCTACAAATTAGCAAGCTAAACGAATAATATTATTTATTTCATCTATACCTTTACTTTTCTTTGGCTTATATACTCATATCGGTTCCGTTAAGTATAATCTTCCTACGCTAGAAAACCATTGCTAAAATTTAAACCCAAATATCTCTGAAATCCCACTGCATTACCTATTTTGTAGTACACATATTACTGGATAATCTAAATAAAGAAGTGTATCACAAAACTGTGCAGTCCACAAAGAGTTATTATGTGTTGTTAAGTTTGTATTTTAGAAAGATATAATAAGATGGGCATGTAGGCAAATATGTGTTTTATCTTAAAACAAAATAACCGTTTTCTTGTTAGCACAAAATATTTTGCTTTCAAATCTAATGTGACAAATATACTTTAAGTAGCAAATAAACTGAGATCAGTCATACAGTCCACTGGAGTCTAGGAGATAGTAAGTTTACTATCTTTCGTCGTATGCCATAAGTATGTGTATTTAAATTCAGTTAGAGTCCACCAGTGCAGTCGAATGTTTAACTTGCAATTTTGATGTAACTTTTTTAAAACGACAACATATGTTGACAATTACACATTGTTACTATGCTTGAATACGAAATACTTTATTAAAACGATAAGATAATTTCGAAAGCAAACCTAAAATTGAGGAGTTTGATTAAGAATATGTCAATTTTATGTCGTATTTTATTATTTTAATTTCAATACAAATAATTTTCCTAAAAGTTTTTCGGGAATCTACAGGAAAAAATACACCGAATAGTCAATTCACATTTTTTTTAACTATGAGAAAAATTACAAATATGGAAATTGTTCAATTTTATAATTAAACTAGTTGCAAAATTCGGCATTGCCTGGGTCGAAATACAACGCACGCTTAATGATTGTATAATCAATTTATCTATCTTATATTTGTAAACAAATTTTTGTATCATTAAACGTACGTTGTATATAGTATATACGAAATTGATTTATCAATTAACTTATTAAAATAATGATTAGATAAATAATTTTGAGAACTTTCTAGATTATTCCAGAAACTTTCTAGAACATTCTAGATCGATTACAACACTTGCACACAATTTGGAACTTCCAAGATCATTTCAAAAATTTTTAAAACTTTCTAGACGTTCTAGATTGATTACATCAGTTGCACACATTTTTGAACGTTCTAGATCAATTCTTAGAACTTTTTGGATCATTCCAGAAGCTTTTTAAAACGTTCTAGATTAATTACAACAATTGCACACATTTTGGAACTTTCTAAATCATTCCAAACATTTTTAGAACTTTCTAGGCTATTTCGGATCGATTTTAACAGTTGCACACATTTTGGAATTTTCTAGATCATTCCAGAAATTTGCAGAAATTTCTAGAAGTACATATGAGCTAGAGGGGGACAGATATATATATATATATATATATATATATATATATATATATATATATATATATATATATATATATATATATATATATATATATATATATATATATATATATATATATATATATATATATATATATATATATAAAAAAAAAAACAATGTCCGCCATAAAGTTGGAACCATATGAGAATTTTTTTTAAAATATTGCAGTTAGAAAAAAACTTTAATGGCAACCCACTTTTGCTTCTGAAATAACTTAAAATACGCCAAGTCATATTTCTGAATAATGTATGTCAATTGTCAAATTTGTTATTTTGTAAAAATATTCAAACAATGGGTTAATTTGTGAAAATTTCGAAAATGTTACTAAAAAATTATGTTTCCAATAACATTTTACGGCTATGTACTGATTTTGAGCGAGAAATATTAATATTCAAAATTTTCACATGTTCAATTTTTTTATTCACCCCCGTAACTGGCTGCTTTAAAAACATGTAAAACGCTTTAAAGCACTATTAAAGTCAATTTCACATTTTGCCTTCATTCGCGCATCTATAATAGTGATTTTTTACTTCCACATCGCGTTTTTTTTGTGTAATAAGTTCCCATGTAGTTTTTAAATTATTTATTATTTTTAAATAGGAGTTTAGTGTGGAGATAACTAAATTGTAAATAAATCCGTTTATTAACTATTTAACTAAAGTTTATTAAAGAAAAAGTTGAAAACGGTTTGTGATATTTTTGGAAATATGGAAATTAATCCAGAGCGTACTATTTTTTTAGTTGAGAATATCAATAATCATCAAAACCAAGTTTCCTACTAATGTTATTAGCACAATAAGTAATGTTGTGACTGCTTTAAAAGTGCTTTAAAGCATTTTATATGTTTTCAAAGCAGCCAGTTACGGGGGTGAATAAAAAAATACGAACATGTGAAAATTTTTAAATATCAATATTTCTTGCTCAAAATCGGTTTTACATAGCCGTAAATTGTTATTAGAAACATAATTTCTTAGTAACTTTTTTCGAAATTTTCACAAATTACCATTTTTTGAATTTTTTAAAAAATAACAATTTGACAATTGACATCATTATCTGTCAAATATGACTTGGCGTATTTTAGGTTATTTCAGAAGCAGAAGTGATTGCCATAAAGGGTTTTTTCTAACTGCAATATTTAAAAATCTCATATGGTTCCAACTTATGGCGGACATTGTATATATATATATATATTCCACCCACCGCGACCAGACTCCCTTACTTGCCAGTGCAGACCTAGGGCTATCTACCACCATAACTATTAGTGGGTGGCAGTGGGTAGTTATGAAGAAAAGGATGGACATACCAACACAGTTTCCTTTTATATGTGTAAATTAGATTAGATTAGATTAGATTAGTTGTGAATAATTGGCAACGTATAAAAATACTTCAAAGCAGATCTGTGATTTTGCTTTTAAAATAAACTGTCATTTCAACATGGCGGTATAAAAAATAAGTAATTCAATGGTAAATATTTAAACATAGTCTGTATTTTAAAGCTTGCTGCAGTTATTGCGTGTTGTGTTGATGTAAAAGCAAGTTTAATTTTTAATACTTAAAAAATGCAAAATAAATAGAGAAGATAGAAGGCGAGGCGAATAATTAATTAGGTATTATTATTTTTTAAGTTTTATATTTTCCAAATGTTTACCAAAACTTTAATTAAAGAATAACTAAGCGGTTTTATGTTGACTGCATAGTTTTATGTTACAATGCTTATTTAGATTTTCTTGTAATATTTATACTATAAAATAGGTTATGCAGTGGAATAGCATAGACATTTAGGCCTAGGTTTTAGAAATGGTTTCCTAGCGTAGGAAGTTTATATCTAACGGGAACCGATATAAGTATATAAGACTAAGAAAAGTAAAGGTATAGATTAAATAAATAATATTATTTGCTTCTCTTGATAATTCTTAGATTTTACAATTAAGTAACTAATTGGTCATAAATTTTAAAATTAAAAAAAACTATATTTTCTTTTAAAAAGTTTATTTTGTTAAATAATTTATTTAATTTTTTTATGTTTGTTTCCATTGTTTATAATTTAAACAAGCCCACGAAGGCTGGAATAAAACCCCAGTATAAGGTACTGTATTTATAGAAGTTAATCCTTTTTCTTCTCAGTTTCACATAGAATTTGCACTTATTGGTACGTTTTCTAGGCATTGCGGTAGCCAACACGGGCATTATACATATAACTACCATTTCAACTATTTAATGTTTTACCCAAATTATGTTATGAAATTCTTAAATTAAACCGTCGCCCCCCAATTTTTATAGTGAAGATAGACGACTAGTAACTTACAAGTTTTAAATAATATGGCACACATAACCTGGAATTCGACATTTTTTTAAATGTCGTTTCTTAGATCAATAGAAACATCTTTTAAATGGAATATTTTTGTGCAGGCCTATAGGGTGGCACAAAAAATTATTTAGAAGTTAAAGCTAAACTGTTTATTAGTTCCAATATAAACGCATAAAATTTCGTCTAAATCCAATGGAATAATATTTTATATATTTGTTTACAGTTAAAATAATTTGATTAAGCATTAACACATACAGGGTGGTCCAGTATCGAATAAATAATATGTATTATGCCAACTAAAATGTTAATATCGTTATATACTAGAATATATTTTTAAAATTTATACATTTCTGGCGGTCTATTAGGGTAAATTTAAGTTTAAATATTTGGGTTTGTTATCCCAAATAGGTAAAACTTGCATATACGGTTTTCTTCTATTTTTGGATTATTTGGCAAAATTTTTATATAGTCATATTCTAGGGTCCTCAGGGATTGCAAATATACTGGCGGAGAAGAGAAATTATGTGTTTTAATATTTTTTATTTTGATTTTAAGATTTAAAATTACCATTGATCTTCTCCATATAATGCGAAAACTCCCCTTTATGACAAGAAACGTCAGCGTGCAGTGTTGCCAAATGGAGGTCTGTTTTAATACGTCCCCAAATTTTCACGTCTGGAATATAATTGGGGAAAATAAAAAGCCGCTTTAACAGGAGAGACTATCTAGAGAAAGATATTCCAGCATATAAGCATGCGCGGTCTTTTTTAATACGTCCCCGAATTTCAGACAAATTTAAAAGTTCTAGTCGGTCATGGTTAGTTCTGGTTAGCAAAGCAGCGTTTTATTTTCCCTATTATTTTCCCCAATTATATTTCAGACGTGAAAATGCGGGGACGTATTAAAAAAGACCGCTCCTGCTTTAACTAACCAGAATTAACCATGATCGACCTTTTAGACAAAATTAAACGCCCTTAGTCGGTCATGGTTAGTTTTGGTTAGCATTTCAGACAAATTCAAAAGCCCTAAGTTCTAGTCGGTCATGGTTAGTTCTGGTTAGCAAAGCAGCTTTTTATTTTCCCCAAGTATATTTCAGACGTGAAAATGCGGGAGGTATTAAAAGACCTCTCCTGTTTTAACCAACCAGAATTAACCATGACCGCTTTAGACAAAATTAAAAGCCCTTAGTCTGTCATGGTTAGTTTTGATTAGTTGTGGTGAGCACCTTTTTTTATTTTCCCAATTAAAGTTCAAACATAAAGAAATATCAAAAAATTTAAACACAACAGTGCCCAAAATTATTAAATGCGGCAACACTGTTGATACTATTTTAAATTTGACAGTAGAAAGAATTTATAATCAATTAGATATTAGATTTCTAACCTATATATTTTTTTATTTAACTTAAGTTGTTTTCCAGATTTTCTGCGTATTTTGTCAATGGATTTTTGTGTGTGTGTCATGTTTTAGTGAATAATTATTAATCTATACGTTTTTACCCCGCCCAGCACCCCTATTTACTCCAAGGTCCCGTAAGCTTGTTTAATTAATAAAAAAAAATAAACGCATAATTTCTCTTCTCCGCCAGTATATTTGCAATCCCTGAGGACCCTAGAATATGACTATATAAAAATTTTGCCAAAAAATTCAAAAATAGGAGAAAACCGTATATGCAAGTGTTACCCCCAAATATACAGGGGTATTTAGAATTAAAGATTTTTTTTGTTTTGTTTCCACAAGTCATTTTGTCACATGTAAAGAGGTACATAGATATAAAATATGCACATTTTCGAGCAATTTTTTAGCAGATGTATAATAAAATCTTCTACCCATAACTAGAACAATTTTCGTGTACATCTACAGGGTAAAGTATCTGGGTGGTTTCATTCATCACGTCTTCTCAATTTAGCTATATTTTTAGGATAAGTCGTTTTAAAAATGTTTGCCGCACAAAAAATTGCTGGTGTAAAATTGCTTATTAACAATTTAATATTGTTTATTAAACTATTTATTAATTTATATGATTATTAGCTTAAAATTTAGTAAGATATATCATCTTTTACCCTTGTCCTTAAAGCTTCCATATTTTGTGGGAACAAACAAAAAAAAATTAATTCTAAATACTCCTGTCTACTTGGGACAATAAACCAAAATAACCAAAATATTGTAACTTAAATTTACCTTAATAAACTGTCAGAAATGTAAAAATTCTAAAAATGTTTATCACAGATAATTATATCACGATATTAACATTTTAGTTGGCATAATCCATATTATTTATTTAATACTGGACCACCCTGTATGTGTTAAGTGTTAAATCAATTTATTTAAATATATAACATATTATTTTGTTGGACGAAAATTCTTTTTATGCGTTTATATTGAAATTAATAAACAGTTAAGCTTCAACTTCTCAATGATTTTTTGGGCCACTCTATAGGCCTGTCAAAAAGTGTTTATTTAAAAGATGTTCCTATTGACCTAAAGAACAACATACTCAAATTTTAAAAAATCATTCTAGAGCCAGAATCTCCTGTTATGTGTGTCATATCATTTGTCGTGGTTGAATACGTACTTACTTAAGTACGAAAATCAATTTACATTTTAAAAAATTATATATCACAGATTAAATTTTTTGTATGGCAATAAGTGTAAATCAGTAATTTAAGGTTTTTTATTTACATTTTAATTACATCTATTTAAGAAGTTTTTTTAAGTCATCATTTCTATTTTTAAATTGATATTATTTTTTCCAAATTTAAAATGGCAACTGAGGCTATAAAATAGAAATAATTACCTTAATTACAAGGGTGCATATTTAAACTTAAAAATAGGGAGTTAACTCCTAAAAGTTGCTTAGAAAAAATTTAGGTATTTTCGTTAACTTGGAGGGACCAGGAACCTATCTTTACCCTCTCATTTGTTTTGCTTTGTTGGATAAGTTTTTACCGCTCTACTCACTAATATCATCATCCGAAATATACAATTTACATAAAATAACACGCCCCCTATTTTAGTCATTGATGGGCCTACACGGACATTTAATCAAGACCGTCGCCCAGGGGTGGCTAGGGGAAGCTAAGTCTCTCCTGAAGTAGTCATGAGGCCCCCCCTGGAACAATCCAAAAAAAGGAAACGATAACAAGCCTTAACGAAAAAAGTCTTTTTTAAAACAGATTCGGCGGTTGGTTCCTTGTAAAACACCTCTTGTTTATCAATTAAAATATATAAAACTTGTTTTTTGATGTCTTAACATGTATTAGTAGACATTACTCTACAATTGTTTTGGCTTGTTAGACTCTTATTTTATTACAAATCGAGGCGTTAGTGTCAAAAGACTTTAACTACGAAAATTACAAAATCCAGTTACCTTTACCCTAAAATTGATCACGACATATTCTCCTGAGTATGAAAAGATAAGATTTTTATCAGCAGCATATCAGAAGATACAGACAACAATATTTTGTCTATAATTGATACTAAACTCTTAAAATATAATAAATCATTAAGAGACCTTAAATAAGGTGTATGTTTTACTAAAGACAGGAACATATTATTATTTTGCCATTTAAAAAATAAAGACTTAAAGGGGTATTCTAGTCTAGAAGCCCGAATTTGACGGTCGATAAAAATATATTATTATTTTCGCTATCCATTTTTTTAATATTTATTTGTTTATATTTTAAGAATTTATGAAAAAAATTCAAAAAGAAAAAGACATAAAACA
The DNA here is from genome assembly GCA_019359885.1 of Listronotus oregonensis. Lineage (NCBI taxonomy): Eukaryota > Metazoa > Arthropoda > Insecta > Coleoptera > Curculionidae > Listronotus > Listronotus oregonensis. The sequence continues at coordinate 28,616 of JAHBCN010001470.1, forward strand.
TATTTTACAAAGTTACACGCTGTTGAAGTAGAAGGGACAAAAAAGAGCGTGTTCATCTTGTCACTATTCCCTTTTTCTGGTCATCTGAAAAATAAAAAAATGGTCGATTCTTTATCATTACTAATGTCGTTGTGGCAGAAACCAAGAAAAATTCTAGCAAAAAATCGGTTCCTCAAAGGAAAAGGTAGGTTTTTCAGTTTTTTTTTACCTTTTCCATATTTTTAAAAATAGTAAAAATCGAAAATTTTGATTAGTGCCATAGAGGGATATGTAAAGAAAATTCATGCTAACTTTCAAGAAAATCCGTTAAAGTTTAAGTTATGTTTCAGGTAGACTAACAGATAGAACAGTACATATAGCTTACTTATTCAGCGATTCCGGTTGCATATATCGGACCTTCTTCTACCACAAATTAAATATTAAAAAACTTTCGCTCAGAAATACGAGCACTTTTTTCTTCTTTTGGAGCACTTGAAGCTCGAAACTCAGAACTTTTGATTTTAGCTTCACTGCGCCGAACAATAACTTAAGTTATAACTATTAAAAAAGTTGAATTTTTAAAAATCCTTTTAAGGAGATATTCTTGAATATCTAAACTATCGAGCTATGAAAAAAGTCGATTTTTTCAATTTTCTGGACTAAAATACATCCTTAAAGATATTAAGATTAAAAAAGTTTTAAGACTCTTTAATAATTGTAAAAACCAAAGGTACCAGTTATTTTAATGTGCTAATTATGACTTTTAAAGAAACTTTATTAAGTGCCATAAAATTTTACGCTTATTTAAACAAAAATATTGTTTTTAGCTCCTTTTAAATTAGTGCTTGTTTTTTCTTCTTAAAAGCATTCCGCTCTTTCAGTTTATTTTTATTTTATGGCTACATAAATTATTGTTTTCTTTATATACTTCTAAAATATGCAATTGCAGTATGCAATTCTTGGATTAATTTTTATTTCTTAGAGTGTGCACTGGTGTGTAGTTAACCAAAAAAAAAAACAGCATAACATTTATTATAGTCCAAGAGCTGGTTATCAATTTTAAGTAGGTTCTTGAGGCACTTTAAAATTTGTGTAATTGTCCTTAAAGAATCCCTAAACATAAAAATTAAGGTCTGGCTAAATAGTTGAGGCCTCTCACAACCCTTATTTTTTTTAAATTAAGGGTTGGAAGAGGGCCCGTACCTTTCAGCCAGTCCTTCACTTTCATGTTTAGGGTTGTTTCAAGGGCAATTACACAAATTTCTAAAGTTATTAATACTTTCTTAACTTCTTGAAAAATCTATGAAATTTTTTTCCAACGGAACTTGCTTTCTTTTAGTGTTTGGATATTAATATTTAACACTCAAAAAAATTATTTCTTAGGTTATACCCTTCCAAAGTAGGCGCGCCCGTGCGACAGCAGCCAGCCCAACCCTATTTTCAATATTAAATAAATATTTTTTTAAAGAAATTTCCCCCTCTCTAAGAATATTTTTCCGATTTTTGATATCGCTCATGGTTATTAAGGTATTATCAAAAAGCCGAGACTGAGTTTATTGATTATAACAAATTAAAATTTTGATCCAGAAAAAAAATATCTTTCTCAAAATTAGATTTCACATCAAATGAGCTATCGCTCATATTTTTGCCACAATTCTAACAATTTTTCGCCAACTTTTAGAAATATGTTAAAATTGATATTGATTAGTGTAGCTTTTAATACCGTCATCTATTCATTGGTCGGATGTCCATTGTACCAATAAGGGGTAGGATACCTAACATTAGTAAAAAAAAAGACACGCGTGAGACTCTCGCTCTTGAAATTTAACCTTCTTTGGTTCTGAAAATAGTTAACTTTATGCATTGCTCTTTATGCATTTGGTAATGATCTTACTATGTCAGGATTACGAAATGGTTATGAAAAATTCAATAAAAGAAAATCACTTTTAAAGTAATAAAATATTTTTTTTAGTCATACCTCCAATAACTCAATATACTTATATTCTAGAAAATAGGTTTTTGGTATATGATTACTTAATTATACTGAAAATAATGTAGACTGTTAATCTTGCAAATCAATAGATGATTTTGACACTTTAAATCGAGCCATTTCAATTCTGCTACACATTCACACTAAGTGTCGGGAAGAGTGCTTGCATACGTCAGACTTTTTGTGGAGCTGATTATCAAGCCGACTAAAATTCTACACGTTTATACAAGCAACTTTTTTAAAACTTGTGCGTTTACCGTATGAAATTCGGTGTTTTATTTACGCCAAGGAAATAGTCGGTTACCGATTGTCTGACGCGGATGGTCTTATAGGCCAATCATTATAGATTTTTTTTGTAATATCTGACTGCGCCATGACTTCTGGAGTAACCTGAAGATTAGTTAAATCAAAAATCCAACCAATTTTTTGTTGCCCACAGCCCGTCCCTCGCTTCTCCTTCGCTGCTGGATGCCCTCTCCACGGTAGACTCAGTACGTCACGGTCGCGAATTTTCGCTCGACGTACTAGGTTCACAAGCATTTTTAACAATGCTCTTCAAACTTACATGAAAATGTGAGATATACAATTTGTAGCTTTTAATCTCAACTTTAAAAAGCCGTTTTAAAAATTCAAATCGGACGATTTGCTAATATTTACGGCACTTGCAAGATAAGGACCTAATTTGTTTATAGTGCGATTGAATAAAAACTATTAATGCGACAATTTTCATCTTTCGGCAGCTCAAAGTATATGTTATTGACTATGATTTAAAAAATCAGCTCTTTATATTAAGAATTAACGGAGAATCGAATTTTTGAAGAAAAGTATGTTTTAAGCGTTTTTTCGGCTTTTCTCAGTGAAAAATGGTCGGATCGGGATTTTCAAAAACCATTGTGTAGGTTTTTGAATTCTTTACAAATGGTCTTTTATGAGTAAAGTGATATAGCCAGTACTTTTTGTTATATTAAAAAAAAAACGGAAAAAAGGCTCTTTTTTAAAAGAATATTGTTTAAAAAATTACCTGAAAAAAAATTGGTTGGATTTTTGATTTTAGTAATCTACAGGTTATTGCGGAAGTCATGGCGCAGTCAGATATCTGTTAACATTAATTACAAAAATGACCTTTTATTTTGCTATAATGATTGGACTATTAGTAGCAAAAGTTGTAAGGTTTTACGTTTTGTGTCATCAAGTTAATTCAATATACCACATCTTAATAAGTTTCAGTTAAAAAATTACGCTTAGGCAGAGATGAATGGATTAAAGTATACGGAGACCCCTTTCGCGCGGGGCCTGTAGCAAGTGCTACTCCTGCTACGTGGTTAATCCGGCACTGCTTCTACTAGTCCAAGGAGCTGGTCAACAATTTTAAGTAGATTCTTAAATCCCTTTGGGAATTCGTGAAATTGTCCTTGAAGGACCCCAAAACATAAAAGTCAAGATCTGGCTTAAGAGTAGCGCCCCCTACCAATACTTAAATTAAAAAAATCAAAACTTGGTAGGGCAATTACACAATTTTTTAAATTGCCTCAAGAACCTGTCCACAATTGTTCACCAGCTCTCCTACTACTACGAATCGAAAGGTAATAGGTGTATTAACGTGGCAAAGTTGTTTATAAAAGCCCTTTTAAGGTCACATGCAGGGTCTCTACAACGCATTGTACCACAACTGAATAATGAATATATTATAATTTATAAATAAAATTATATTCGCATACATTTCCAGATGCATCCGCATGCTTGCTCATACATTTAAGCGATTAAATACCAATGTCATATCTCATAGGTATACAAGAATTAGTTAGGTATTCTCTAATTCAATTTGTAGTAATTGGCGTAATTGTAATGACCATAAACAGCGTTTAGATAATAATTTTTTATTATAATTGTTGATTTAGTTAAATTTTAGTTTAAAAACTGAATTTTAAAATAGTAATCCAAAAATGCACACTTTTTAAGTAATCCTATTAACATAAATATTATAATAAATATTATCCTATTCTGCTGATTTAAATTAAAATTTTCTGCACTTATACTGTTAATAATTTAATATCTCTTATAACATGAAAAATTTAAATTTAAAAAAATATATATTTGCTAGCTGCTTAATTCAGCGATCTCCCTAAAGCTTGAATTATTACAGTTAATATTTCCAAATGCTTAAAGGATAATTTTCAGTAAAAATTCGTGAATGTGAAAAATTCGGTAAGAAAAATTTACACCAAAATGAATAAAATATTAATAAAAATGTCATCTTGCTGTAGCAAAAAAACGTATATGTAACATTAATGTCGGTTCTATTATTACATTACACCTTTACAAAACTGAACAGAACTGTTGTGCTGTGCATATTGGTGGTTTTTGTAAATTGTATTTTTTTTAATAGAAATTTTTAAATATTAGTTTATTAGTTACATAAGGTATTTCTTCGGATGGATTTTAAAAACAAATTTAAATGTGTTAAAATTTTAGGGCTAACTCGATTTGTGTTTGAATTTTTGCCGATTTAAGAATTTTATAAGTTATTATTAGAGAAAAACATTAAATGGTTATATTTTGTATATTCCCGTGCGTACTAATTTTTTTTTCTATCGGTTAAGCTTTTTGAATTATTACCCAAACTTGTTTTTTTAACACTATATTATTTTTTACCATGTTAACTAAAAACCTTTTCAATAATACCCCGCACTTTATATGTAAGTCAGCTAAAATCACCATTTTTGCAGTTTTTCTTTTTCTTTATTATCCTTAACTTTGTAGGGGGGTTCTAATAAGGTTTTATTTTTACGTCAAGACTGTTTGTAAATATAGCGTCTAATATAATGCCAGTAAAGAAACATTTCTTAAAAAACTCTATAAATAATCTCTTTTTGAACTCCCAAAAGAAATGACAAGTAACAAAGTTTGATAATTATCCCACCAAAGATTAAAACCAAACTTCCCTTCCCTACTCTGTAAGTGGAGTCCTAAGTATATGTAGGCCTTAGTATATATATTTTTTTAAAATGCCATCTTTTGTAATTTTAATTTTGTCAAATTTGATGATTGTTTTTGTTAAAATAGAAATGTTACACCACATTCAAATACTACGCTCAGATGACTTACACACTTACTTACTTACACAGAACAAATCAATAACCATATTTAAAATTAATGTGATTGAAACTTGGTTGTGGCTGTGTGTACGTAAGAATTTAGGGAATGAAGAGACTTTGTATTTCGTGCAACTTTTATTTAAAAATCCTAGCAGAGCGCTTTCGGTAAAACCATCATCAGTACTATTCGTCGTCAAGCAGGAGCCGTAGCAATTTGACCAACAAAACATGTAGAGGGCTTTAGTAAAATATCACATTATAACACAAATTAAAATAAAAGTCAAACAACATTAATATTTGTTACATTTTCCCTTATTAAAGGGTGAATTTTTAAAACTGGTTCCTTAACCTAACATAATCACATGTTCGTCTTTCCACAAAATGGTATAGTTTTTTAAAATTCACCCTTTAATAAGGGAAAATGGTACAAATATTAATGTTGTTTGACTTTTATTTTAATTTGTGTAATAATGTGATATTTTACTAAAGCCCTTTACATGTTTTGTTGGCTCAAATTGCTACGGCTCCTGCTTGACGACGAATAGCACTGATGATGGTTTTACCGAAGCGCTCTGCTAGGATTTTTAAATAAAATTTGCACGAAATACAAAGTCTCTTCATTCCCCATTAATGTGATTGTTTTTTTGGCCGGCTCTTATAATGTACGTTTAATTTATTCTATACTTGTATGGTATTAACTTCAGTCTTCTAAAATGTAGATTTTATAAACGTCTAGCTACGGTAAAAACTGTGTTTACACTTGAGATTTGGAAATCGGTACTCCGGTACCGCTTAAACTAAAGATTGTAAACTAAGAGATAGATTTTTTAAAAAAGATATTAAAAAAAACAGTAGATGTGAACCCCAGTTTAATCTTAATATTTTTTGTGCAGTTTATCGGCCCTTTTAAAATACCTGGCCTTATAAGATAACTTTAAGTTCTCAGAAAAATGTTTTTTAAAAATTTTAAAAAGCCAATATGTTAGAATGTTACGTTCAACGTTAACCGAAGACTAGCCAAATATTAACAAATTTAAGCATTTAGAACATTTATTTACGCCGGTATGGATAATAAAAAGCACATCTTTTCCTAAAGTTTTGGGTATAAAATTATTTTAAGTCAATTTATTATGTTTTAAATAAAGTATTTTAAAGTTTTTAATCTAATAATAATTTAAAATTTAATTAAAAGTAGTTTGGTGTTTAGATTATTGTCATTTACCTTATTATTTAACTAGATTTTTAACATAATGAAACCTAATTATAACCACCCCTCCCACTACATAATATTATTAGTTTTTGGATAAAAAAATAAGAAAAACAGCAAAAATGGTAGTATTAGTCGACTTATATATAAGGTGAGGGGCACCATTAAGAAGGTAATTTAATTTTCAGTCAACTGGTAAAATAATATGTAGGGTGTTCCATTAAAAAAAACAAGTTTGTGTAATATTTCGAAAAGCTTAACTGGTATAAAAAACAGAACAACGCTGGAATCTACGTAAAAATCTACAAAATATTGTTATTTAAAGTTTTTTTCTATTTCTAATAATACCAATATAAAGAAAGGCCCCTTGTAAAATCGACAAAACAACAGAATTGATTTATTATGTTTTCTTTGGGGTTACTCGACTTACAATTGAAAAAATGGGACCACTTCGGTCCAGGTCCCGGGGTATAATGAACTAAGCCTGCCCTATTGACCCCTATGAACTTGCAGATCGCCTGCAACAAAAAAAAAAAAAAAAACCAAAAAATAAATAAATTACTTAAAAAAAAAAGAAATTACTAATCTACGTTTCGGTGGCAAGTCGATCACCGTTGTCAAAATAAAATTAAAATAAAATAGAAATTTAAACTAAATTTTTAAGACAATTTTGAATTAAAAACTTAGGATGTTCTGATAGCTTTTTAAATATATGGGACCTGGACCGAAGTGTCCCATTCTTCCAAAAAATTGTTGGGTGAGTAACCACAAAGAAAACATACTGAAACATGGATTCGCCACAAAACTATAGAACATATTAACAGAATTGACATTTAGGGGCAACGCAACAAGACTATATTATTAGTACTGTACTTAACTTTAAATATAAAAAAATACTAAAGCTTATTCTAGTTTCAATCGTGTTTCAGTCTTTTAACAGCATAATTAGCTAAAACAGCAACTTCTTTGGAAGGAGACAATAACATAGTTCAAAAACGAAAACAAAAATGAAACGAAGGACCATCCAAATGTACAAAGAAGAGAAATAAAAAACGAATGACGAAGGAAAATTCATAAAATATTTTCGAGTAAATTTCAGTACATTCGAAATGACCTATTTTAAAATTCTCAATAGTTTTTAACTAGCTACTGTTGACTAACTTTACTTGTACTTGTAACAAAAAATACAGAGCAATTGACTGATGGCGGAGTAGAGTGATATCGAGACGTGTACATACTGTCAATATAGCTCGTGATAAGTCCGATCTCGCTCCGATAAAATATTATTTAAAATGTATCATTATCAGAGCGTGATAAAACCGAAATAGAAGCGATGAAAAGTGTAAATTGATTTTTTTTTCTTCTGTAAAAATGGTTTGCCGCACTGAAAGCGAGCAGAGGGCATATTAACAGCAGATCTATAATGTAAATCAAGCCTAAGAAATATGCTTTGTGAGCTTTTTGTAAATAAGCTGGTTGACATAAGAAAGTTTTATGGTAATTTGAAGGATTTATGTTACCTATTGTAAGATTTGTATGTACACAAACGGCATCTTAAGAAGGTATGTAAGGGTTTTACCTAAATGTAGAAAAATGCGTTATTGATGGTTCTTTTAGATGTAAGTGTTATTTTAATTCTTTTTATTTCACAATTCTTCTATCTATGTTTTTATCACAATTTTAACTTAAAAGGAAGCAACATAAATATTAATTTCGTAAGGGTAATAATTAAAAAAAATATATATAAAAGGCCCATAAGGAAATAAAAAATGACGTATTAAATAATATTTGATTAATTATCATAAATATAATAAAAAGAAAAACATATTGCTTAAAAAGCAATATATGTTTTTCAACCATTTAGCTGACATGTATTTACTATTTTCAACGTGGTTAAGCTTCATAAGCTTCTTATATTTTCATCCTTTTTTCTATCAACTTGTAGTTTTTATACAGAATGTCTGAAAAGTGAAAAGGTCAATGAAATATTTTTTTCAAACAATTATATGCTACAAATTATTTATAAACTTATCTTCTGAGATATCTTAGCTCATTACTTTCAGTGGCTCACTTAATTTACAAAGTCATGTGTATTTTAAAATAGTGACATATATGTATTTTATTTAAGAAACAACAATATTTTTCACATTTTCCCTGCAAATATTATCTTATTCTTAATTAAATTTTAAGGAAGTAATGGGAGCTTTAAATTTCGGCTTAACTAATTGGATAATAAAAATTGGATACTTGTTTTAAAGTATTTTTATAATGACTAACAAAGTTACAATTTAAACTTTTATTTCTAACAACATATTTTAAAGCTGTTTGTTCTGAGTGATTAAATTTTTAAATGGTTTATCTTATCGTATGACCATTAATTATGCAAAGAGTTTCCTAAAAGTTTTTTTCAACCACCGAAATATCTTTCAATAAATTGCTGGGAGCATCAGCACGTTTTTTTCCTAAATTTTCGTTATTTGGTTTAAATTTAATGTGAGGAAACCCGCTGCTAACGAATTTAGTTGCTTTTATTTTTCCAACAAGACAGACTTAAGAAGAATGTCCTTATATTACTCTCTGGTGGTAAAAACACTTTTAATAATATAAAAAAACTTTTAATTGCTCTTTATCCCTGTGTTTAAAATCACTTTTATTTTATATGTTATCATTAAACATTTAAAAAGCCCTTACCAGAAATAACCAGAAATGATGCTTAAAGCAATTAAAAAACCTATTAACGTTTCTGTGATATTTAGTTTTTAACATATTTTTGGATTTCGTCTCTATTTTTGGCACTAATTTATTTTAGAAAATTTGATTGTTGGTAGCCTTTTAACATATTTATATTTGCAAAGAAATAACAAAACTTAAACTACCAGCGTTAGATAATGTCAACCAGTTTAAATTATACTATCGCTTTACAAAAACAAATTGGATTTTTTTAAATAAAAAAAATCATTAGATTTAAAATATTAATTTTTTAAGAAGTATGCGTCATAGCTTTTTCGGTTGTGAAATATTTTTTCATGTTAAATTTAAAAACATTTTTTATGTATTAAATTTAAAAAAATCCGATGCAAAAAATAAAGTATAAATGAAGTTAAAACAGGACCCAAATTAAAAGCGACCTTGACTCATCTGCCAATCGGATGAAAACTATTTTTCATCAAAATTTAATACGTAAAAAAAAGTATCGCCACTGGGTTGCCTAAAAAATTATGACCAAGGCTATGATAAATTAAAAAAAAAATAATAAAAAAATTTCGATACTCTGTATAAAATTAATTCTTATTTTTTTAAATTCTACATGAAATTACTGGGATAAAAAACACTTTCCACTAATATAAAAAATACATTCAATTGCTCTTTATCTCTATGTTTTGGTTAGTAAAATAACTTTTATTTTAAATGTTATTGTAATACGTACAAAAAGTTGGAAGATTCATAAGATAGTGGTCCACGGATAAGTATCTATTATTAGACTACAAAAGGAAGCATGGACGGAGGATTCTACAAAAACATTAAAGTCGATAATATTTTGTAGATATGTTCTACGTTGCTGTAACGGATTTATTTATTTTAAAATATTTCTGGAGTGCTTGCTAGAATAGACACCAGTCATTGGGTTTAAATAATTTAAAATAATAAATTTTAAAACAGTATGCGTCATAATCTTTCCGATTGTGAAATATTTTTTCATTGTTTATTTTTTAATTATTAAATTTAGAATTGGAAGCGACCTTAACCCGTCTGCAAACCGGATAAAAACTATATTTTATCAAATATAATACGTAAATAAAAGTATCGCAAATGGATTGCTAAAAAATTATGGCAAAGGCTACGATTAATGAAAAAAAAAAAAATATACTGCCCGTTTAATATTAATTATTAATATATAATTTTTTATTCTACATGACAGTACTAATATACCAGTAATTTTTTTCTTTAATTTTATAAATAAAAATTTTTATAACTTTTTTAAATTTAAATTTAAAAAAATTTTCAAAGGTTTTAGTTATAAAATTAAAGAAAAAACAATTAGTGGTATATTAGTACTGTTCTATAAAATTAAAAAAAATAAGAATTGACATTATACAAGAAGTACTAAATTAAAAAATAAAAATTTATTTATACCTTGATCATAATTTTAAGGCAACCCATTCGCGATAATTTTTTTATGTATTATATTTTATAAAAATAATTTTTATCAGGTTGGCAGATGAACGTCATCTCTAATTCGGATGTTCCAATAAGTTCTACCCAATAAAAAATTCGACAAAGTGACGTTACTAAACAAAGTTGACTTAAATCAGTTTTTTTTATTAATATAAGAAAAAAATATGCTTCAATGTACTGATTTCTAAAATATTACATTTTTCAGAGCCACATTTATATATTTTTTGTTATTTGTCTAATTTATTTCTTCCGGAAAAAATACTTTTAAAATTCGGTAACAAATAGTTTTTATTTGTTGTAGAAAGTGATGCTTAAGTAACTTTATCTAAAAACCTGTTTTAAAAAGTATTTATTTTATTAAAATTATACACAAGGATCGGGATAGACAATCAACTTTGCTGTGAGATGTCTGGGTGTAGCCGATTTATATAGATGGTCCTGTTTCCTGTAGCAGTATCCAGAGAAATCGACCACAGAAAAAACCAAGGTTGATTTAAGAGCACAAAAAAAGATTTAAAGTAAGATCGTTCTTTGGGTTACTTTAAATCTCGTAAAGAAATGTCTAATCAAAAGGAGCAATTCGCACGTACAAGCAAGCCAAGTTCTTATTTAAAAAAAAGGAGGAGGCAGCTTAATCTAAAAGATATAAGGCAATTTACCTTAATAGAATACTTCTCCGTGCCCTCTAAAAATAACATCGGGTGTCAGTGGAAGCATTGCTCACAGCTTTTCTATGTTGTTATAAAAGATAACACTGTGAGTTTTATTACAAGTGAATAAAGTGTAAATAGGCAAATTATCATATAACCGGGTGTAAAATATCATTTTCGGTTGCCTAGTTTTATCGATAGTCTTCTCACTTAACAATATGATTCCATTTGTTTTGGTGTTGTGGCGCGAAAACTGCAACTCTGTTTGTTTGTTTAGTTATTTTTGTAGTAGTAGAGGTTTATTTAAAAATTTTACTGGTTAAAATAGATTTTTATATATTATAAAAAATGAGAATTTTTTAAATCATATTTATGGCTATGGTAAAATAACTCTCATGTTGCCAGACGTGTTTCTGCAATATTCCTTGTATACCGTCATTTAAAAAACAAATGGAATCATATTGTTAAATGAGAAGACTATCGATAGAACTAGTCAACCGAAAATGATATTTTACGCCCGTTTATATGATAATTTGCCTATTTCCACTTTATTCACTTGTAATAAAACTCACAGTGTTATCTTTTATAACAACATAGAAAAGCTGTGACAATGCTTCCACTGACACCCGATGTTTTATATATTTATATATATATATATATATATATATATATATATATATATATATATATATATATATATATATATATATATATATATATATATATATATATATATATATATATATATATATATGCAAAAGGTGTCATCTAATGCTGAACAGAGGATTCCGAGATTTTTAAGCTTATGTGGCTAACAATACATGTGTTTGTGGCATTTTAAATTACTTTTGAAAGTAACGCCCCTAAGATTTAATGACTTTGTTGCTGTACTGCTCATATGTAAAGGATGACTATTGGCTGACAAGAGTTAGCGCATTTTTAAGAGGTTAACTTTCAAGTCCAATATTAATAATAGGTTATATAAAAAAAGATATCTGCATAACCTTGCGTTCATTTTTCTAATTAGGTTTAAAGGAACCAAATATTAGGGTAAAAAGGAGTATCTCAGCAAAACTATCAACATAATGGATCGTGAAATACAGAAAATTATTAATGTGAAGAAGATATAGAATCGGTGCCAGTACTGAGTTCTGGAGTACCCTTGCATTAATTTGGTAAAAGCGAAAAGGAGACCAACGGTAGTTTGCAAAGAAATCTCTCAGACCATCCCAGCCAATGAATTGTAGTCCCAGATGGTGCCTGTTGGCATCCATTTTGGAGGTGCAGAGTAGGACACAGAGACCCAGCCGTGAGTTCGCGTGAGTTGCGATCCTTCCTATAAGCTTTGATTTTTAAAACAATATAATTAAAAAATTAAAAATATTATCAAGGATTTTATGATTTTTGTTTGTAATTTTAATATATTCAAATTACTGATATTTTATTTTTGCGTGTTTTTATTTAATACAGTAATATTAATACAATTTTCATAAGCCACATTTTGAAGTCCTTTGATCATGGAGTTGTGTATTACTGGGTATGTTGCATATAACTAATGACTTAACAGAGAATAGAGTTTATATTTTAGCACTTTAGGAAATGTTTCATTAATGATATAGTCTATATTTAACACATTCTTAACAATGTAATAATTTTGCTACCTAAAAGCAGTGTTATTAAAATAGTAATAGATATAATAATCTTTTCAGTAAAAAAATATAATGATATTTTGATATTTAAAAAAAGACAAAAACATTTTAGGGTTAACAGTAATAAAACCTGTGCTCTTCAATGCATATGTTTTTTAATATTAACATATTCTGCATGTCTGGCGAATATCCCAAAGAATATTTTGAAATAAATTTCAAATTGTATTTTTTAGGTAAAAACAGGACGAAGTGAAAAGTAATGTCATGCTTTTTTCCCTGGGCAATGCAAATAATTTTAGGGCTAACTTGTAACACATTTAACTTCGTTTAAAATTATGGGTATATAATTATCATTTAACTTAAAAACTTAAATGTATCCCACTTGGAAAAAACTTAAAAGGTTTGACCCTTGGTATGGCTAATCTATCAAAAAAAAAAATGTAAAAAAACTCAGTTTGATAATTTTTTAAATTATTTTATTCATTTGTTTAACAGAAGCTCCATATTTATATCGAATAGTTATTTACTTTTTTGGATTTTTAATTTCATATTCGACTAATATTTATTTTTGAACGTTGCTTGGCTAGTATACCTAGTGAACGAAACTATATTAAATGCTGTCGAGCGCTTTTGACCACCCTAGATCATCCTCAGGACCGCGACCAACATTGTCAAAATTACAGATCAGTCATATGACACAAATGAGCATTGTTTTAATATATAATATGTATAACTGGTTGTGCATTTAAAAGTGTTTATCATATTTAATGTCTATATTTATGTTGTGTCATATGAGTGATCTGTAATTTTGACAATGTAGGTCCTGAGGATGATCTAGGTGGTGGAAAGCGCTCGACAGCATTTAATATATTCCCTTCTAATAGTTATTTTGATAATAATATTTAAGCTTTAAATACAAGAAATAGTGCAATTTTCTTTAGTATAAAATAGTTTGTATTTACTTTATTTTATGACAGTGTTATTATTAACTAAATACACTTAAAACTACAGGAATAATAATGTACATATTAAATTTTGATTTAAGTACTTAAGCTAATTTGTATGCATTATCCGATCGTTATCAAAATGGACATTAACAGTGTACTCAAGAAACCTGGAGAATAATTAAGTGGAGGATTGGTAACACTTAAATGTTGATGTAAGAAAAGGTAAAAATATACGGTGGTTTGGCATTTAAAAATAATATATAAATAAATCTATTAATTTTAAACTGTTTATTAAGGTAAACTTTAAATTTTGGAAATAAATTTAGTATATCTAATATTTTGTAAAATAATTACCCCTATATTAAAACAAAATATATATTTTAAAGATAAATTTCCTGTTTATGCTTTATGACAAATATAACACAAAACTGAAATCTAATAATATATATATATATATATATATATATATATATATATATATATATATATATATATATATATATATATATTATATTTTTTTTAGTAGTTTCTTAGACCTTAATTTATAATATTTAATTCTTTGTAGGTTTTTTCTTGGCTTTGGTCTTTTTTTAAACAAAAACACTATTTGTGTTTAATTATATATAATTTTATTTATTAAAATCCATGACGTTTCGGCCACTTTTTGGCCTTTTTTAAATTCTAAAAGGTAAAAGAGATACTTTTTGTACATATAGTTAACATGGTAAAAACAAACTTACCCTAGAACATAGATAATATCACAAGACGATTTTAAAATATATAACAATTTCAAAACAAATATACAATTTATATTTACACCAACAGACATCTACTGTGAGTTTTTAAAGCAGCGAGATGTATATTTTACTAAGATTACTAACATCTTTTTTGTCGTTGATGGCATTCTTGTTTTTTTGTATCTCTATCATTTCGAGGAATTCCCCCTTTTTGTATTTTTTTCGGTTGATAGGATTTTGGTTGCATTTTAATTAAAATTATGTTTTTTAGAATTTTCATAATTGGTCGAAGCAGTTACGTTTTTTTTTATCATATTTGTGACTTTTTAGCCTATTCTCTAGGTATTGGCTTGTTTGACCCATATACACACCATTGCAGTTGTTACAAGGAATTTGATAAATTACATTACTTTTTTTTTTTTTGGTGTTTTTGCTTTTAGATTATTGAAATTTTTTGATAGAAGATTATATCCTTTATTGCATATTGTTATATTTTATTTTTTAAAAAGGTGTTGAAATTGTTGGGATAATCCATTTATAAAGGGTAGAGACATATATTGGGTGTTTTTATGCCTTTGATTTTTTTTATTTTCTGTTCCATTATAAAATTTATGGATTCTGTTTTAAAATATTTTGTTTACTAATTGTTTTGGGTAATTGTTTAATAATAGGGAATTTTTAGCTTTCTTAAAAAAAAAACGTAACTGCTTCGACCAATCATGAAAATTCTAAAAAAACGTAATTTTAATTATAATGCAACAAAAATCCTATCAACCGAAAAGAATACAAAAAAGAGGGAATCCCTCGAAATGATACAAAAAAAACAAGAATGCCATCAACGACAAAAAAAAATGTTAGTAATCTTAAAAAAATATACATCTCGCTGCTTTAAAAACTCACAGTAGATGTCTGTTGGTGTAAATGTAAATTGTATATTTGTTTTGAAATTGTTATATATTTTAAAATCGTCTTGTGATATTATCTATGTTCTAGGGTAAGTTTGTTTTAACCATGTTAACTATATGTACAACAAGTGTCTCTTTTAGCTTTTAGAATTTGAAAAAGGCCAAAAAAAGGGCCGAAACGTCATGGATTAAAATAAATATAATTAAACACAAATAGTGTTTTTGTTAAAAAAAAGACCAAAGCCAAGAAAAAACCTTCAAAACAAATAATATATATATATATATATATATATATATATATATATATATATATATATATATATATATATATATATATATATATATATATATATATATATATATATATATATATATATATATATATATATATATAATAAAAACAAAAAATGCACTTTTACAGTCAATTCTAATGTTTGTGGGGCGCTGATCATGTATCTAAACTAACCAGAATTTCTAATTGGAAATGTTCCACTTTTAAGATATCCATCATCATACTTGAAAATACTAACTCCATTCTCACTGGCACATAATATTTTATAAACACCTTTTAATTTTTTTTAAATTTATTTAACACATTCTTCCCATTAAATCACAAAGCTTTACTTTTAAATGCCGCCGCCATGTTAGCTGAAAAAGGTCCCTAGTGTCCCAAGTTTTTAAAAGGTGTTTATACAAAATTAAGAATTATGGGCAAAAAGAAATTTTTCCTTCTTGTGAATAGAAGGTTAGTTTGATAATGAATATCTCAAAAACAAAACGTTTTTGACTGAAAATTCTTTCAGATTCTTGATCAACGCCCCAAAAAACTCCCGGATTACCAATCTGGTCAAAATCGGCGATGGCGTTACTTTCGATACAATAACCAAAATAAGTAAATGTTCAGCCTCATTTATGGCTTATTTTATATGAGTTTATGGTATGCAAGGAATGAGATACCTCAAGAGGATAAGGATCAGTTCATCAGATTAATGCTCAGACGTTACTATACTTTATTCTATTATTGATCATCCAATTTGGTTAAACAGCTAATCATTTATTAGCTATTATGTGCTATATATAAGAAAATACAATTGATAAAATATATTGTATATAAATAGATGTTCACCTTTCTTTGTCACTCACTATGATTAATGTAAATAACAAAGCCATATTAACCTTTTCACACGTGTTTTTAAATTCAAATATGTTAACAAAAAAGGGCCCTTTAAAGCATTTTGCAACTATCCAGTTTATTTTTTCTCTTTGTCGCCTCTTTATAAAAAGTATACTATCATAAAGTCGCTAAAAATAAAATTAAGTTTGTAATTTAGCTCTACAGCATGTTATAAAACAAAAGAGCACGAGTTTATAAAATATAATCCATTGTTGTCCCAAAGTATTATATTTCATCTACACTAAAAAAGTTTGGACAGCAAAGAGAATTAATAAAAATGAGATTTTAGTTTTATTACAGTTTTTTGCCTGGATACCTGCTGACTTGTGAAGGAGGACAAAAAATTATTCAACAGCTTTAATAAAAGTCACAACTGCCCATCTGTTAGTCTGTATAGATTTTGGAATTTAGATTTAAACACTTACCCTAAAAAATGTCGACAGGGAGGAGATTTTGGATAATATTTAAAATTATTGTAAATCATTTGGATTTTTTTATATTTAGGTTGGGGTCATTATTAAGGCAAACGGTTCTTTTTTTGGATAAAATAAAAAATGCTAAGAGCTATGGGTGACGCCATTTTCTAGACCTGGAGACCCTATTTCAACAAAGGTGTCATTTGGGATATATCCAGCGTACATAAATTAAAAAGAGGGAAATACTTTTTGTCTCGAAAGAGGAATTTCGGCTTTTTTGAAGCTGCTGTGACTATAAAAATAATTTGTTTGAGTAAATAAAGATTATTTTTTCTATTTCTACTTCTATCTTTACTCTTTGTTTTGAAAACCTGGTCGCTCATAAATAAAGCACGAGTAATGCAGACTTTATTCGCCATGGTGGACATAAATGAGTTTTTGAGGTAATGAACTGGACAATATTTTTGGTTCTCCCTCATCCTATAATTTTGAAAAATAAACAAGGATATATCTGCATTATCATGGGCTTGACAACATAAATATTAAAATAAAGAGTACTATCTTTAGCAAAACTACTGATAGGATTAATTGTGAAAAGAAGAAGATCATTTAGATAAAGAAAAAGTGGAGGTGCCAGTACGCAGTCCTGGAATACTCCCGTCTAAAAAAAACTGATATGCGTGGATTTGAAAGGAAACTGGAAAGCTAAGAACATTTTTAGTAGAAAACGTATTAAAGAAATTTGTTTAGAATGCCAGGCATTTGTTAAAAGCAACGATCTGGGATTCGTCAAGGAACTCAAGAGATTTATTTGGCTTATGCGAAAACTGCCTGTTATGTATATTTTGGTTCTTCAAATACTTTACAATTTAATACAAATTAATTAATTTTTTGATACCGAGTAAAGAACTGAGAAACGAGCTACATGTCTGTAATTAAAAGTGTTAGTTTTAGAAATAAGTTACACACGTTCTGCATTTCAAGTCTGCGGGAAAATGCTCGCTGTCATAAGGAGCACATTTTTTTTTAATACAATTCCTGGTATGCTATCCAGACTCGGGGCATTTCTTGATAATAAGAGATGGAATCGTGCACTGAAATTCGGACATATCATAAGGAATAGACGCAACTGTTGGAAAAGACAAATTAACAGGAAGATTAAGGGTAAAATTGGCAGCAAGCCGCCGTACAGCAAAAAGTTTCTTTGGAGAAAAAATACTTTTCTTCAAAGGTACACGTAGAAAAAAATTAGTACAAAAGTTTTGACTACGTTTTTGGCAAAATACTAATGATATTTACTGCTATTCACCACTCAACAACAATCTTTGACCCTTAAGATAATTTGTTTGTATTGATTTCTTGCTTCGATACTAGATTGTTTTTTTGCAAGACCATATTAAGAAATAAAATTTTCGTAAGTTTGGATTTTTATAAGTAGCTTTATTACAGTATTAAGATTTGTTTCTTTTTTGGTATGGAAAATATGGATCTAAATTCCCAATGTTTAATTGTTTCTGTTTGTTAACACATTTTCGAGGGATCATGAGAGAAAAATCAAGTAGAATCAATTGTAGCTGGAAAAAAATCTCTTTGGCCATTCCAGTCAGCTGGATTTTAGATAAATAAATAGATAGATATCTAAGAATTGCAAGATCATTGTTTAATAAAGTTTTTTTATGTAATAAAAATGCATTTTTAATTTAAATTAAATTAAATCATATATAAAACACCTTAACAAACTGTATTTGGTCGGATCTAGGTAGACTCAATCGCAGTTTTTTTTACATATCTACATATAACATATAGAGAACTAAAAAAATAAAAATAATGCATGACTTTATAAACTCTTTGTTTATTTTTTTCAGTCTTTTTTTTAACGTTATACCCGTAATCAAATTCTTAAATTTCCTTAGAACGTCTCCAGTTTAGCTGTAATATAATAGGTTGCCTAAACAATGGATTATATTTTTATGTATCTTTTGCAACAGCTCCTTTGTTTTATCTTTTGCAGTAAAATTATATTACAAAGTAAGTTTTGGTTTTTTTAGTGACAGGATAAAGGATGGACTTTTATTAAATGACGACAAAGGATAATTACAGGAGAATGAAACATGGTTGAGTTTGGATACAAAAATAATGAATTAAAAAATGTACATTTTATATACACAAAAATGTGATTCTATTAAATTTATCTATCCTAGTTGTTCAAAGGTGGGTTTCTTTAAATATTTTGTTAAGATTACGTATCTGCTTTTTTTTATATTGCATATCTCTCCCTTTTAGAATAGGGAGTCTTTTTAATGATTTTATTTATAAAAACATTTGTGTTAGAGGTCTTTAGTGCTGTACTGTCCTTTTTATACGTATTATTTATTGGTAATTGAGGTATATAGGAAATATAATTTATTAGTTTATGCAATACAGTTGCTTGTGATATTTATTCTTTAATTAATTGGTAAAGTATATATATATATATATATATATATATATATATATATATATATATATATATATATATATATATATATATATTCACGTTGTGTGTCCTATTAAAATTTATGGGAAACCAAAATAAAAAACTTTTTGAAATTTGGCACACGGCCATAAGAAGTAATAAGCTACATTTTAAAAATATTTTGGCAAGTGCAACGTTGCCAGATCTAACCGAAACCAATAGCAACATTGTAATTTTAAATAGAACACCCTATTTTTTATTCGGATTATACACAAAATACTAAGTTAGCTTTGTTAACATCTTCCTATACCTATATCTTACCGTTTTTAAGAAAATAATTAATCACTATTTTTTAAGGAAAATCACCATGGTAAAAAGGTTTAATATTTACGTGCCTAACCGAGCTGGATACTAGAATTTTTTTGGAATTAGACAATACATGTATTTCAAAGATCTACACTCTATTATATCAATATATCTTACAGGGTGTTCCAAAAAAAAATAATTTTTACGGAATGATTAAAATTCATTTTTTTTAATACACCATACTGTATGTAATCCCATTTTTAAATAGACAGATAATTTACCTACAAAATGTCTATATATGTTTCTATACCCATCTGCTACCGTTTTTTAAATACAAACAAATTTTAATTGTTTCCCTGTTTTTAAATACCATTCACAGTAAACCACCGGCTTAATTTACAAGTAGGCCTTGGAAGTTTTTATTTTAAATTGTTCTAAAAACTGTTTGACATATATGTTAAAAATTATATATTTTGTTTAATTAATAAGGATTTAATGCTTAAAAAATTAAAATTCGCTTGTATTTAAAAAACGTTGGCAGATAGGTAGAGAAAGATGTATGGACAATTTGTAGGTAAATTATTGGTGTATTCGAAAATGGGGTAAAATACAGTATGTTGTATTTAAAAAAAAGAGTTTTCATCGTTATTTAATATCGGTAAAAATGCAAATTTTTTGGGACACCCTGTAAGATATATTGCTATAATAGCATGTAGATCTTTTAAATACATGCATTGTCTAACTTTAAAAAAAAATCTAGTATCCAGCTCGGTTAGGCACGTAAATATTAAACCTTTTTAACATGATGATGTTCCTTAGAAAATAGTGATTAATTATTTTCTCAAAAACGGTAAGATATAGGCATAGGAAGATGTTAACAAAACTTACTAAGAGTTTTGTGTAGAATCCACATATGCAATAAAAAAATAGGGTGTCCTCTTTAAACTTAAAATGTTGCCATTGGTTTCAGTTAGATCCGGCAACGCTGCCTTGCCAAAATATTTTTAAAATGTAGTATATTACCTGTTATGGCCATGTGCCAACTTTCAAAACGTCCCTTTTTTTGGTTCTCCAGAACTTTTAATAGGACACACAACGTGAATCACCCTGTATACAAATTTTTTTTATATATATATATATATATATATATAATATATATATATATATATATATATATATATATATATATATATATATATATATATATATATATATATATATATTTTTTTTCCTACACGGACGGCGTCCCATTCCATACATTTGTAAGCATTGGAGATAAGTTGTTGTTCATTACTTACGCAAATGACACTATGGCAAGTTTTTTTGGAATTCTATATTTTATTTGTATATTTTAAATTTTTTTGTTTAATCAAAAATTGCTCTTTATATTATAGAAAGTATTAGTCCTTATAAAGATGTCATAAAAAAAATAAAATACTAGGTATTTCTCAAAGGTAGTTTTCCCTGTAACATTTTAATTTTTTAAGATAAAAAGATGACATTTAATATATCGGTGTTTGAGACAAATATTAATTGTTAGACCTATTCATTTGTTTTCTATCACTTTTAAAACTTAATAGTTTAAAGCAGAAGACTTAAAAAATTACATGTGAGGTGGCATTGTATTGTAATAATTTACCTGTCTGTGGTCCCACTTAAAATTTGAAAGCAGTTACACCAAAAGTAGTGCAAAATAAGGGAAAAGGTCAAACGATGCTTATTTATGTCAAATATTGACATATATAATTTTTTTTTACCTTAAAAATAACAATTTGACAGGGGGAACCACCCTTGTACACCCGGTATAGTAGTTATTTAAAGTAAACACAAATTTTATAGAATTATATTTAAAGTACTATACTTTAAAGAACCCAGTTTTCAACTGACCTGCCCTATACTTAAGATTTATGTAATATTTATTTAATCTTCATACGTTCTTGCTCTTTACGGATTGGTATATTTTATTGAAAAATAAAACAAACTATATGTCTCACCATCATATTGTAAGAGCAAACATTGCTCATAGCCTGAATATTCTGTAGGCCAACAAGAATATAAATCTACATGTTATTACATACTTGGCCCCGAAGTTCTTTAACATTTCTATAAATGTTAAAAAATATAAATCTCATAACAAGATTTTTGTTTTCTAATATATCAGGATTTATGTTATGTATATATTGTGTTTTATTTGTAAATTTGGTTAAAAAATTAATTACTTTGCAATCCATTATGGTACTTTTTTTTGTAACATAATTCTTTTAAAAAACTTACATTAAAAAATAATAGTAAGTAAACCTAGGGAATAAATAAATGCTGCCCAGAAATTATATGATTAATTTCAAGTCTACCAGATGAATGATAATTTAAGGGTATAAAAAGAAGACAAAATAATTTTATTTAAGGAGCTGCTAAAATAAACCAAATATGGCATAAGCAATGACTGCATAAGTAATGCTTCTTTTTTACTTTACAAGTCATTTTTTTAAATAAGGTAAGACAAAAGCTAGAAAGGGTTTTAAAGTCATACATCTCACTTACAAAAACTTATTTTTCTTTTCTTTTCTTTAAAAAGGAAAATGATGCTAATATTTGGTATAATTTTTCTTGTTTAAACTAATGTCAATGTAGTTGCCTATGAATATTTTTTTATTCACTCTTTTCTCTTTTTTTATACATACCGGTAGAAACTTCTATTAGTTAACATTTAGTATAATGTATTTTGTTTATATTTATCTGATTGTCCGAAGTTATAAATTGCCCTATTTCTTCTTTTATTCTTTTTTATTGTTAATTTTAAAAAAAGTAATAACTTGTGTTGAACAAAGGGTTATAAAAATGTGTTATAGATTATAATTTATTTACACACTCTCAACAGTAAACTTGAATACGAGGAAACATAGATACAATCCATTTATTTCTTTTTCGGACATATTATGTCCTTACCTAATTCTTACTTTGCTATCTTTTAACGTAGAAAGTAAATTTAAAGTTATGAGGTTTCTACTAGAGTTAAATGTACAGGTCTCTACTTCACTAGTAGAGACGTGGACTACGCTGCTTTTCCATCTTGATTTTGTTTTTTTCTTTTTGGGCAAATAATTTTATATTAAACTAAGAAACAACTAAATAAGTTTTTTTGTCTAATGTTTTCTGTACTTTTTAATTTTCGTCTTTTTATATGAAGAGTCATATAAGATCAAATTTCAGCCCTTAGAAAATGACTTGAGAATTTCAAAACAGCCAAGTTTATAAACTTGAAAATATCACATCAAGGTATAACTGTTAACCTATATTATTCTTAAAGAACAACCAACTTTACAACAAAAAATAAAGTAGGATGATAGATGCAATTTCAGGAATTTAATAGGGACAAATTACTTTTAAAGTAGGTTTAATATATTGTAATATTAAGTTAAGAAAAAAAAATTTATAGTTTTTGTCGATTTCGGTTATACCGAAAATAAACCCAAGCTTTAAAATTGTACGTATATAACTAAGTATTCTTTTTTATTACATATGATTATTTAAACCACATTTTAGTTAAATTTAATATTTGACATTAAAGTAAAACAACAAATGAGAGTAATTAATATTTAAATTAGAAATGTCCAAATTAATTATTGACATGAACCTCTAATATTAAAAACAAAGACAGTTTTAAAACTTATATACGTGTTTTTAAGAGCGCTAAAACTAGAGCTTTAAAACTAAAAACCAAAATATTTTTTAAACTACTGGTAAAATTGATATTGCATTTTTTAAAGCCTTTAATATCTAAAAATATTTAAAAAAAAAACATAAAATAAAATCAGCCCAATAAATGAAAATTATTATAAAAACAAAATAAATAATTCGATCATATCCTTGGTAATTAAGTATTTAAATATAAAGGCTTTTTTGCCCATTATAGTCGTGAAAACTCAAAGTTTCAATTTGGGCAATTTGATTCTATTTATAATAAGTCCAAGTATCTTTATTTACATCTACAATAAGTTTTTTAAGCTTTAATTATTAAAATAATATATTAAAGTATAATTGGATATTAAGGTCTTAAAAACATTTTATTCTCGGACTTTCATTGTCTTTATTTAATTTTTTTCACAACATTTCAAACAGCAAGCCTATGACTACGCCTTATATATCATAACCGGGTCACTGATGCGTGAAGCCCTGCCATTTTTATGGTCTACTGAGCTTGACTTCTTTTCTGTTAGTAAGCAGAGGTTGCCAAATGTTATGGATATCTAAACTTGGTTTACTATAAACATGGGAATTGTCATTATTAATAGCAGTTTCTTTAAACTTTCGTTTCTTCCAGTGGGATTCTCTAAGAACAAACCCAGCATCTGTCTAATTAATATTATGATGTTTAGACCAAGCATGTTCCGCAACACCTGACTTGTCAGTCTCGCCCATTTGAGTATGTTTTTGATGTTCCTTAATTTTAACTTCGAAAGGTCTCTTTGTCTCACTAATATATAGATTACCATACTCACAGGGTATTTGATAAACTAATTATTTTCCCGCATTCAAAGTACTCGGTTTTGTTTTAGTAAAAGATAGCGTCTTACCCACTAAATGATATATATGTATGTATTAATGTTATAATTGTTAAAAATTCCGCACATTTTGTTGACATTATCAAAAAGTTTGAGATAACACCAAATGACTCTTTTGTACGTTTTGATGTTGAGAGCTTGTACACCAATGTTCCCCTGGAGGAGTCATTAAGCATTATCAAGGCCAAATTGGAGGTTGACCAATCGTTAGCAGAAAGAACCACACTGCCGTTGGATGGAGTTGTGGATCTGTTGGAGTGTTGTGTACGTAATTCCTACTTTCAAGTTAAAGATAGGTTTTACGCCCAGGATGATGGCCTTCCGATGGGTTCACCTTTCTCTCCAATTGTAGCTAATATATACATGGAATGGTTGGAAACCCATGTAATTGAGAAAGCACAGGTCAAGCCCAAAAATTGGTTGCGATATGTTGATGACACCTTCATTATCTGGAACCGCAGTGAGGAACAACTAAAATCATTTCTGGACAACCTAAAGAATTTTCGTCCGTCGATTAAATTTACTATGGAGAAAGAAAAGGATTCCTCACACCGTTCCTTGATGTATTAGTAAGGCTAACCGGAAATTCTGTTGAAACATCAGTATATAGAAAACCAACACACACCGGACAATACTTGAATTTCGAGTCTAATCATTCTGGCGCAACGAAAAAAGGTATAATAAAAACACTCTATAATCGTGCCAAAACAATATGTAGTACCAATATTTTGTTAAACAAAGAAGTTGATAATATAGAAGAGTTTATTGAAAACCGAAGACCTTAAGATTGATGCTTACTTAACTATGTCGTTGATTTTGTGTTTTTACTGTAAGCGACTAAATTCCACTTGGTATTGCTTATTCAGTGTACAGCAATTTTATGTGGTGTCTAGCTGTAATTATATGATTTTATATTTATTTTGTGTTGTGTGTGTATGTAATTAATTTCTTTATTAAGTTTTACTTTGTATTTTATTATGTACTATACAACAATCATTATGTATTTGTTTGAATATGTAAATTTATGTGTGACGAACCTATGTACTACAATGTACCAAACTGGTAATAAAAGCTATCCTATTCTGTTCTATTCAATCAAGGAAGACCTGCGACAGAACGGTTACACCGAAACACTTGTTCAAAGAAAAATTTCAAACTTTTAAGATAAAAAACAGGTTAAAGATACAAATCAACAACAAGAAATGAAGATCCTTACTATACCATACATGCGAGGAACTGCGGCATAGTATAGTTTTCCGCACGCTTGTAGAAAAATATATTTGCAGTTTGAATTATTTGCGACGATTGAAAAAAAATTGCATTTTTTATGCGGAGTAAAAATGACGTTTTGTCACCTATTATTTCGGACTTGCTAGGCTTGTCCCACAAACATACAAACAGAAGGTGTCCTTTTTACTCCTAATAAAACAATACATTATTACTTTAACAAATATGTATTAAGAGTAGTGAAAAAGCTAACTTTGACAAAATATTGACTTTTTTCTTTTGGTATCTCAAGTATTTAATGTTTTGTCTTCTAATTTAAATCGCGAATTTCTTGTGGAAATTAAATTCATTTTGTTATTACTTTTCATATTTACCTAATAAAATCCTTTTTATTGAACTATCGAAAAAATAAGACGATTTTTAAAAAATCAAAAAATGGTAATTTTTTGTCATATTCCTTTTCTTTCAAGTTAAAAATATTTTTTTAAAGTGTTCTTCGAGGTTCTACTGAGAAAATAAACAAGATGTTGTGACCGCCGTTTAAACCGATCGTATGATCGGTTTGATGACAGTAAGTTGACTGAATTGGTGGATATATGTAATTATAAATTACTTGTAACTTGTTACGCTGCGTAAAGCTTATTATGTAATAACCAACCTGGATAATAACAGTTATTGTACTACGAAGGGAGTAAATCATTTACACATAAAACGACCAATTAGCAGTCTTATAATACCTCATATATAGTACGCATATTAATCAAGATACGGTTTAAAGCGGAGCGAGGAGAAATTGGAGTAACAAGATGTAGAGTTACCGTCTACACAGGATGTTTATTTACTTAATACAGAAGCTTTTTAAGGCAAATGTAGAATAGTGTGGGAACTGGATGGGTAAAAAAATAGTTAATAAAAGCCATTTCATTAAATTCCGTTACAGACGTGTTTTCGAATAACAAAATGATAAGCCAGATCGCGTGGTCTCTTATCCGCAAATAACAAAAATGG
The DNA here is from genome assembly GCA_019359885.1 of Listronotus oregonensis. Taxonomy (NCBI): domain Eukaryota; kingdom Metazoa; phylum Arthropoda; class Insecta; order Coleoptera; family Curculionidae; genus Listronotus; species Listronotus oregonensis. The sequence continues at coordinate 55,099 of JAHBCN010001470.1, forward strand.
TATTAATAACAGATAAAAGGGAAATTTAAGTAATAAGTAGCTGGCTGCTATTGAAATGGCGCATTATCTACAACCAAATTAACACAAGAAACATCATTAGACTTGATGTCCAGGAAAAATAGGTTTTTCATGTTACATATAGCCATTTAAAATTGAGATAAGTTATAGAAAATAGATAAACGTGCATAACAGTGATGTTTCGACCTCCGTGTGTCGAAAGTAACCAGCCATCGATAAATTGGTTGCGCGTCGGGCGCGGCTCTCCAGACCATTTTCACATCGCGGTATGATGACTTTTGCAAAGACACTCCGAGGTCTGACCAATATTTTTCTGCACATTTATCTATTTTCTAAAATATATTTCAATTTCAAACTGTCTTATATAACTTGAAAAAACTGATTTTTTTAACGTTTATACAATATGTCCGGCGATGGAGTAAACAAGAGGGCAAACGAACCAAAATAGTATATTTCATTACCAGTACGGAAATGACGATTTTTCCGTGCGCGCGTGACAAATTCTCGTGTGAGGCGCAGCATCACACGGGAAGTCATGCAAGAACGGAAAAATCCATTTCTGGAGGTGTAATGAACGATATTTTTTATTATACTTAGGTACCTGAAAACAACATAAACAGAAAACATCACAAAAAATGATTAAAGAAAATTGCGATTATTTATTTTTATTTTTAAAACAGTAAAACAAATTAACAAAAAAATTACAAGCTAATTAAATCTAAGAAAATTAATTTTGGACAGAACCGTTATGATTAATGGTTATATTTATTGTACAATTCGTAGTATTCTTGAAGCTGAATCAATTGTATTTCTTTTTGTTGAACTAAGGATGTTGAAGCGGAGTGTTCGTGTATGTTTTCGTTCTCTTGATTGACTGTTACAGATTTTGTAGTTTCCAAGTTACAAGGCCTAAACAACTTTTGGGATACTTCACTTTTTATTTGTATGGACTCCTCTATATGGGGATCTCGGAAACCGTAAGAGATACGAAGTCGGTTAAATCATGGCAAAGTTGTGTATTTGCGTAACTAACCATGCCCACTTTAGAAAGTTGCAAAATTCCGAGTACTTCCGGAGATACTGAAAACCGAAATTTGCCGATTTGTTTTTTATTTTTTCTGACGTTATTTAAAAGATATGGAAAAACAAAGACATTTCTATACCACTTTTAAGCTCTATAAAACAACCTTAAGAGATTTTCCGTACGACGTTTCGTTTTCGTTAAACCATCATCAACTTTATTTTTTTAAATACGGACCTGGGTTTTTTATTACATTTTTTTGAACCCCTTATTATCCAAATTACAAAAATGTATAACACTTAATATTTATTAACAAATATGGAACGCCCCTCTAAGAAATGATGTGTGTTCCTTGTCTAACTCATTGTCTTTTATGGAAAATATGTTTATTTAACAGAAAAATATTAAGTGTTATACATCATTGTAATTGGGATTATAACTGCTTCAAAAAAATGCAATAAACAATTGAGTGTCGTATTTAAAAAATAAAGTTGATGATGGTTTAACGAAAACGAAACGTCGTACAAAAAATCTCTCAACGCTGTTTTGTAGAGCTTAAAAAGTGGCCCTAAGAAAGTGTCTTTTGTTTTTCCTTATCTCTTTAAATAACGTCAGAAAAAAATTAGAACGAAATCGCCAAATTTCAGTTTTTTCCGGATATTTCCGGAAGTACTCGGAATTTGATAACTTTCTAAACGGCATGTTATTAGGCACCTAAATGCGCAACTTTGCCATAATTTAACCGACTTCGTATCTCTTACGGTTTCCGAGATCCCCATGCATGCACTCGAATCTGTGGCACCCGGTATATCCTTCTGCTACATTGGAAGAAAGCCTCCTTCGTGTCTTTTCAAAGTGAGCAAATCACCGCCTTTTTCTACCATCATGGTAGCCGAAGAATGCCTTAGCCCATGTCCGGTATATTTTTCGTGATTTTTTAGTTTTAAGTATTTTGCAACATCTTTGGTTTCGGTATGCAACAAATAATCTTCTACTCTCCATATTTTTAGGGCGGAGATCTGCGTATTTACGGTAAAGTGTACAGGAATTGATTTTGCAATTTTCATTGGTAATGGTAAAACTTCTTGACCTGTGAGTTTTTCCATCTCGTAAGAACACGACAAGGAAACGCCCATTATCTTGCACATCGTCTAAACTCAAACGTATTAAATCATCTCTGCGGCATGCGCCGAAGATGCCAAACACTAAAATTACTTTTGCTAGTAGATATTGTCCATCTGAAGCTTTACAAAAAAAAATTGGTTACTTATTCTGATGTAAGAACCTCGGATTTCTTTGATACATATCCTACAGCTTGTCGTTTCAAAAAAGCGATAGTTTTTGGATATTGGTTGTGAGTATTTTCTTTTATTGCCAAACAAATCTTTAACATGGAGAATCGACTCCATAAGGTGGATGACTTCATAGATTTGGGTTTTTCAGAAAAATAAACTAAGAGAATATTGTCACTCACAATTTTGATTCTTTTCTAGAGTCCGCCATTCGGTAAAAATGTGATATTTATGTTCATATCTCAACCTGGATTTCACCCCTAATAAATCTGCACTCACTTCTGCCGCTTGTTGTAATATAATATCGGGAATATCCGGATTTTCTTCCAAATCTGAATTCATTTTTTAAAAATGACATAAATTTCACTGACAGAAAATAAAATATGTCATTAAAAAATAAATTGTTGTTATGAACAGTTTCCATGGATAGATTTTTGTTTAAGCGCACGGAAAGAGGGATCGGGAAAAAAATTCCGTGCGCTGTTCTGAAAATGTTATATTTACTGTATTTTATACACAGCTGAAAATATAGTATGTTCAGGTAAGTATAATAAAAATTTATTTTTTCGAGGAAAAGTCATTCTTTATAAAAAGTTTTGCTTGCCAAGAGAATAAGATTGTCGATGGAAGAAATTAAAAATTTTATAAAGGGTGTCCCAAAAGTTAAAAATTTGTAATTTTTTACAAGAATGAAATACCCTTATTTTAAAGTTTTCAACAAAATGCTACTTAAGAAAATTATTTATAATTATCATATCTTTTAGGATATTGATTTTCATTAGGTTTAGATGGTAATCATTTTTTCGGTTTAAATTAGCATTTCACTGAAAAGTTTCGTAGGTATACCTTTGATTTTGTATACCTTTAAATATCACCTTATAGGTACTTCACAATATCCCAATGTACCCGTGACCAAATGGGCGGTCTGCAAGCTAGTAAAAAAAAAAAATAAAAAACTGGATCTGTAGTGAATTTAAAAAAAGTTAAAAAATCCTATAGTGGAGATGATGCAGCGGCTCTACTCGTATTGCAGTCTGTTAGAGAAGACTCCATACTATCCTTGAGGAAATGAGCTACACAACTACAGGTATTCAAAAAAGTACCATTTAAAAAATTTTAAAGCAAAATAAGATACGCTCCTACAAACTGCATTTTAACCAAACATTAGAAGATTGCGAAAATGGAAAAAAAGTTAGATTTCTGTTTGTGGGTCTGTTGATGAGTCCCGTTTTCGATTAATGTGACTGTAGCGTCGCAACATGTTCGCTATTGGAATGATGTAAATGCTTTCTTTAGAATAGCAACCGACGTCAGGATTTTAAAAAAGTGAATGTTTGGTGCGCAATTTGGTACATGGTATAATAGGACCGTATTTCTTTGAAAACACTTGTAATAGAATTTCTTATTGTGAAGTACCTATTTATAGTAATATTTAAAGGTACTTCAGTGAAATGCAAATTTAAATCGAAAAATTATTACTATCTAAACCTAATATAAACTAATATCCTGAAAGATATGATAATTTTAAACAATTTTCTCAATGGCAGCCGGCTATTTAACCCTTGAATTTTTTAATAATTTTTTGTTATTAACAACATTGTTGTGATTGGGGTTAATGCAACCGCCCGATCTGAACTATTATTTTGTTATTAGAAAACACCTACCAAACGAAATGTAATATTACGTATGGACTATTAAACACTTTTTTCACCAATCTAGCTTCTGCAAGACAAAAACTGTTAAAACCCTAGACCTTTGGGTAAAATTAATTTTTGGTCCGAACACCCTTAAAAAAAAATTTTAGAATCAAAAGAAATTTATTTTTTTTTTAATTAACCGTTGACGGAATAATTTAAACAAATATTTTTTTTATAAGAGAGAGTGTGTTAAACCAGGATAAAAAATTCTTTTCTAAAATATAAACTACTATAAAAAAATGTGTTTCAGTCAAACGATCCTAAAATGTGAACCCTTATAAAAAATCTAGATACTCATTTGAAAATTTGTAGAGTAAAGCAGTTGTTTTTCAGGAGAATTTTTTGCAATACTGTTAAAAATTATGAACAATTTTTAATTAATCGTTGTCGTTATATCGTTGTAGACATGTAAAACGGACATAAAAAACTCGTCTATGTGCAAAACTTAATTAAAACCAACATGTACTTTTCCTTGTTTAAAAAGAAGTCCTATAGAGTCTGTTTTGTCAAAGAAAATTTTGTATACACATTATAAACGTGGAAGAATAAAAATAAAAGGAAAAACTACACCTGTAATATAGAATGGTCAAGATTTTAACGGGTAAAATTTAAAGCTAAAATGGCTTATTATTGACACAGCTATTTAATCTAAGATTAGAATAATAATAATATTATAAATAAATATATATAGAATAAAAATATTCATACATTGTATGCCTTAAAAATTAAAGGCTAAATTTGTTTTATTGCATTGCTTAATTTACAAATTAATTTTTGTGTATGTTCATGGTGGCGCATTTTAATTGTATCTACAGGGTATTGAGAAAACCGTTAGAGCAATTATGTTTGTACATTTTCGAGGTGGGTCTTTTCAACAAATTAAAATGTGTTTAATTTTAGGGTAACTATATTCATTTTGGAGATACAGGGCGTTTTTAAATGTTCTTGATTTTATTAGGGTCCTATATATCGGTTATTATTAGAGATTAAAACAAACTTTAAATAGCAATATTTTGTAGATCTTTATGTAGATTCCAGTGGCGTCCTACTTTTTTCTGTAAGTGAAGCTTTTAGAATTATTACACAACCTTGGCTTTTTAAATGCAACATTCTACATATTATTTCACCAGTATACTGCAAATTTTATTTTCTATTTAATGATACCTCACACTTTAAGCCGGTCCCAGACACTACGTGTATTCGGCGAATATTCGGTATTCGAGCTTATTCGCGTAGCGTGTGGGAGCCCTACCTTCGACGAAGATTCGTACTTCGTCATTTTCCAGAAGGCGGTCGGTAAACTGGCACGAATGAAAGAAACTCGTAGTACGGCGAAGTGCCGCGTAGTTAACTTCGGCATCGCTCCCAGACGCTACGGCTTTGTTTATATGTTTTTTTGCTTTAGCGCACCCGTTAAATAGAACACCCTATATATTATGATAGATTTAGATTATATTGAAAAATCTAACCTCATTTTATGTATAATATCCTGTGCCTAAGTTAAATAGCTTCTGATATATTCTTAATATTCAAAAATGGACACAACTTTTTAATTAGGAACTTAAACGCCGTTAGGCGGCTGTTTATTTTCCACGTAGCGTTTTGACAATTTTTTTTTCAGTTTATTTAGAGTTTCTTTTATCATTATATTAAGTAACAGCAGTGCACCCTATGACATTTTTTCCATAGCATTGTCTTATTAGACTATTTTAATTTCTTCTATTCAAAGACAACATCGACCATCTTCTTCTTTTCCGTTCTTTTTTCCTATTTTGTAATAATAAAACACTGCTGAAAATCACACAAGTAGCAGCGATAACTATCTGCTCTTCATCACTGTCCATTTTGAACTGCAACGCCACGCCACTGAAAATCAAGACTTCGGCTTCTCTACTACGGGAAATATTTGTCACTGGACGCATTTTTCAAATAAAGTAGCGTATGGGAGGGTGGCCGAAGGTGTAGTGAATAGTTCGAATCTTCGCACATTCGCCGAACATTCGCCAAATGCACGTAGTGTCTGGGACCGGCTTTATATAAAAGTCAGCTAAAACTACCATTTGTGAAGTTTTTCTTTTTTAAAAAATGTTTTATTGTTATGTCAAGACCCTTTGTAAATATAAAGTCCAATTTAATGCCATTAATAAAACATTCTTTGAAAATTCCGAAAATCTCTTTTAAAACTCCCAAAAGGAATACATTTCAAATACCAATAAGTACCAAAGTTAATAATTATTCCACCAAAGATTAAAATCAAACTTAGTTACTCTGTAAGTAGATTCCTTAGTATTTTCTTTTAAATGTAAAACATGCTATCTTTTGTAATTTTAATTTTATCTTACCTTATAATTATTGTTGTTAAAATAAAAACTTTACTCCATATTTAAATATTACGGTAAGATGTCTTTAATTTTTTACGTAAAAAGAAATGAATAATCAGATATGACATCAATGTGATTGTTTCTTTTAGGCCGGGTATTATAATGTTTAATTATCTATGCTTCTGTGGTTTTAACATAACTTTTCTAAAATGTGGATTTGATAAACGTCTAAAAAACTATCATTTTAACTAAACTTGAGATATCAGAATCGGTACTTTGGTACCGCTTAAATTAAAGATTGTGGACTAAAAGATAAATTATTAAAATAAAATAGAAAAAAACAGTAGATGTGAAGCATAGTTTAATCTTAAGAATGTTTTGCGCAATTTTCTGGCACTTTAATAAAAGCGGGCCTTAAAAAAATAAATTTAGGTTCTCAGAAAAATATTTTTTATAAATTTCAAAATGCTGATATCTTTAAATGTTACATTTAAAGTAAAAATCATTTTATAACCGCGAGTGATACATGTTTTCAAAAATATACAACCGACACTTCCTGTAGGCTATAGTAATAAAAAACACATCTTTATTTTAAATTTTAGGCTTTTCTATTTAATATTTAAGTTAGCTTTTTGTATTTTAAATAATGTAGTTTAGTTTTTCAATATTAATTTAAAATTTAAATAATTATCTATCTATATATATATATATATATATATATATATATATATATATATATATATATATATATATATATATATATATATATATATATATATATATATATATATATATATATATATATATATATAGTGTCCCAAATTGCTGGGGAATGTATGGGGATCTTGGAAACCACGATAGATAGAAAATCGGTTAAATGGGGAAAGTTTTGGACAATTATGTTAGTAAGCTAATCCCGTTCGTTTACTACGTGGTTTTATCTATTCAGGTTTTTGAGAAATTTTGAAAAAACCTGAAACATGCATTTTCGAAAATCGGCCATATTTTTTTTATAAGTGAAATTTTTCAAATCTGTAAAAACTTCTTCAAAGCAACTTTTTTTGTAGAATATAACAGAAGTCAATTTTTATTTTCTACTTTTCGGCTTTTTAGAATCATCATCAACTTTATTTTTTCATATGGACGCCATATTGGATTTTTACGCAGCCAAATAGTGCTTTTTATTCTGATTTCAACAATGTATAACATGTTATAATTTAAAAGTTTATAACTTCATTTATTTCAAAAAACAAATATTTTCTCAGTTGGCCTTGATTCCGACGAACGTTATTTTTTTTGTAAACAATAAAATATTAGTAATTGGCAAAATAGATAAGCTGAACAGATATTTTACAGAAATGGGTTCGCGAACATAGCTATAACGTTAATACCGTGTTACAACAAAACGGCACGTAACAAGTTAATTGAAACAAGTGAAAACAAAAACAATGGAAAGTGGCTAAACTAATTTTCCTACTAAAATGAAAATGTAAAATAACGACCTAAAATATAAAATGTTGTCCATATTTCTCAACATATTAACCATATTTTTTTAAATAGTCCTAACTACCCTATGAATGGTTGACCTAGGTATGTGGAATTATCTATCAACATCCCTGGTTAAAGATGTTGGATTTTCTTTAAAATGTTGGTTAACTGCAGCATCTCGTTGTCGATTTTCTTCAACGTACTTCTTAGGTCGTGGTTTTTTAAAACTTCCGAATTTAAACAACTTTGTAACCAGTTTTCGAAAGTATGTTAGTTTAGGATGCTGCCTTTCAGGAATATTGTCGAAATACGTTTTCGCGGCTTTATTAACATTTCTATTGCTTTGGAAATAACGTTGCAAAATATCAAGTCTTTTCTTCAAATAATTAACCATTTTACAAAATTTTAATAACGTACCCGAGCTACTGCGAAAATATTTGTTTTTTGAAGTGGATGAGGTTATAAACTCCTAAACTATAACATGTTATACATTGTTGAAATAAGAATATAAAGCACTATTTGGCTGCGAAAAAATCCAATATGGCGCCCATATGAAAAAGTAACGTTGATGATAATTCATCAACTTTACTTTTTCATATGGGCGCCATTACATTTTGTTGTAACACGGTATTAACGTTATAGCTATGTTCGCGAACCCATTTCTGTAAAATATCTGTTCAGCTTATCTATTTTGCCAATTACTAATATTTTATTGTTTACAAAAAAAAATTACGTTCGCTGGAATCAAGGCCAACTGAGAAAATATTTGTTTTTTAAAATAAATGAGGTTATAAACTCTTAAATTATAACATATTATACATTGTTGAAATCAGAATAAAAAGCACTATTTGGCTGCGTAAAAATCCAATATGGCGTCCATATGAAAAAATAAAGTTGATGGTGATTCTAAAAACCCGAAAAGTAGAAAATAAAAATTGACTACTCGGTCATATTCTACAAAAAAAGTTGCTCCAAAGAAGTTTTTACAGATATGAAAAATTTTCATTTATAAAAAAAATATGGCCGATTTTCGAAAATGAATATTTCAGGTTTTTTCAAAATTTCTCAAAAACCTAAATAGATAAAACCACGTAGTAAACGGGATTAGCTTACTAACATAATTGTCCAAAACTTTCCCCATTTAACCGATTTTCTATCTATCGTGGTTTCCAAGATCCCCATACATTCCCCACCAATTTGGGACACACTGTATATATATACTGTGTATATAAACTAAATTGTCCCTATTATTAAATTGGTTTTAGGTAAAGCTCATATCGGAATGAAACAAAATAAAACGTTTTATCGCTTAGGCAGAAAAGCTTCTGAAATAGGACAAAAAAATTGATAATTTAATATTTTAAACCCTAATTTACAAAATATTATAAAATTTATTTGTATTTGATTAATATAACTACTTTTTAAAATATATGCGTAGAATTAGAAGTTATCTAGTAATAATTTTATATCAATATCCAAAAAGAGTTCTGAATCAATTATTTGACTCTCAAAGTTAAATTTTAGTCCTTGTCATCATTTGACCAAATTTCCTGATTATTTTTATATATATATATATATATATATATATATATATATATATATATATATATATATATATATATATATATATATATATATAATAACAGGAAATTTGGTCAAATGATGAAAGGACTAAAATTATTACTTGTACGTTAAATTAAGAGAATTATTAATTTTTATTATCTTGTACATTTATTTAAAGCAAATAATTAAAATACTTAGCATGCAAGACCAAACCAACCTAGATTAAAAAAACATATTATTGGATATTAAAATGGGGTGAAACAAATTTGAAAATTACCATTAGGATCTTGTGTATAATAAGATACAGTAAAGGTAAAATTGTGGAAAAGTAATGCATCTCAGTAGTTACTTATCTTAAGCCTTAAACTTCCAAAATTCCCAATACTCTGAAGAAAAATCAGCATCGTAAATTTTGATTGTCACTTTTTTCTAATTTTATAGTTTTGTTTTTGTGGGCAATAAAATATAAAAAAAATATATACCGCTTTTTAGAGCAGCAGATTGTAGTGCCTCATACTATATAGCTCTAAAAAGTTATATACAAACTTTTTATTTCAATATCAATGTAAATTATTTTTTTACTAGTTTTGCTTTAAAAAACATAAGTTTGTTAACTATGTCATAGCATTATTTTTTGCTGCCAAAGAGTGAGTGTAAGAGTGTTTAAAGATTGTATTAGGTCTGTTTGTTATTTAAAAATAGTTTACACTATTTTATACTTTTTGTACACACCTGGTCCTAAAATACACCTTCGTAAAAAGTGTAAAATAGTGGACACTATTTCACAAACAGACCTATTGTCTTTAAAAATAAAGTTAGAAAAAGTAGAAATTAAAAACCAGTTTTGTTGTTTGACGAATTTTCCCGAAATATAAGAAATTTTAAGCTCTTTTGCGCAATTTACCCTTTACTTTTCAGGGAAATCTTATGGTGTCCTTTCTTTCTGTGTATTTATATGTAACAAAGTGCTAGACAACTTCTAATTATACGCATAGATTTTAAAAAAGTAGTACTATTAATCAAATACAAATAAATTTTATAATATTTTGTAAATTAGTGTTTAAAATATTAAATTATCAATTTTTTGTCCTATTTCAGAAGCTTTTCTGCCTAAGCGATAAAACGTTTTATTTTGTTTCATTCCGATATGAGCTTTACCTAAAACCAATTTAATAATAGGAATAATTTAGTTTTTATTTTTTGTTTATTTTCTACGATAATTTAAATAATATTTAAACGGCTGTTTTATTGCTTTTTGCCTAGAAATATACTCGGTATTCTGCGGTAATTTGAATTGATGTGCCAAATAAAGGAATACGTATGCAACCTTACTGCTAATTGCTAATTTGCCTGTAAAAATATATTAATTACAGAAACGTAATTGGGAATATGTTTTTGTAATTTTAATGAATAGTAATATGAATCACAATTTAATGTTTAAGGTATGCTCTTTTCAGAAGAAATTATTTGACTTTTCTCCAAAATATAAAAAATTATATGGTGATTTTAAATTCTATAGAAACCATTTTTTTTATTGTAAGTATAAGGTTCCCCATATATGTGAGTCAATTTTCTTTTAAATTTATATATTTTAAACTAATATGCAATATATTTTGTAAAGTAATGAAACAAGATGTGCCATCTTTATTTTTAATAAAAACTCCGATGAAAGGTGAACATTTCTTTAAGTTGGGCACAAATTGCATAAGATCGTAGAACTAAAAAATAAAGCAAAAAACTGTTTTTAAAATTTTGTGTTTTTCTTCTGCCATTTAAAACGGTTTTATAATGGTAACTACTTAACTTTCCAATAACTGTGTGTAATAAAGTAACGTAACAACTTGAATAAAATTTGAACATTTTTTTTGTTGGGCTCAAACTGCATGGGTCGTAAAACTAAAAAAATAGTCCAAAAAAATATAGAAATAAGAAAAAATAGCGTTATAATAAAACCCGTTAAAAAAATAATGACAAAAAACCAGATATCTAGCTGACCAACATACAGCAAGGGTGTGCAAACTTTGCACCTAGGAGAATCCAACTAAAAACCAACCAGAAAATATGATCATATCACAATTACAAAAGTCAGCTTGGCTGAGCTGATAATAATTGATGATAATATGATACATAAAATGTTTTTTTTATATTTACTTTTATTCGCTTTTGCTTTAAGAACATATGCTCTATGATTTTGTGTACTGTATTCTATTAATATACGATTTTTTCTGCAGTTTAAATCAAAATATTGAACACATTTACTTTTAAAAAGTTTTCTTTATTCATATTTACTACAAAGCTTAAAAGATATATTAAAAATAAAAAATATATTACGTGCTGGAATATATTCTTTACATTTTATATAGGAGTCTACAAAGAATTTGTTCTGGACATAACTTTAGGCGTTTGTAAAATAAATTTAATGCTAAATTTGTTTGGGGCTTGTTAGTATTTTCAAAGAGAACAGGAAGTATCTGTTTTAAACTACCACACTAAATATCTTTTTTTGGCGTTACTAAATTATAGTCCGTAAAAAAACAAAGTTCCGAAAAAAAACCTTTTTATTTTGAAATAATTTTTTCCATCATAAAGAAAAACCTGAATTGTGTATGTTGATAGGTATAAAATATGTTTTATTCAATAATATTTAAAAAATAGTGGCACAAACAATGACACAAAAAAACCTTTTTTGGGTCAAAAACTCAAGACGATTTACACCAAATCAGTTTGCACTTCTTCATCTCAGGGAGTATTATAAGTAGTTATTTTTTATATAATAAAAAGATTAAAATATTGCTCACTAGTACGAACCTGTTATTAATTATTAACAAAGTGCAAATCATGTTACTCTATGTTAAACTATTTTTATTTTAACATTGTCTAAGGGTCATTTTTTATTCTGCTTTATTAAAAAATAATAAAGTAATTCTACAATTTACTACAAATTAAAAATTAATATAATGTACAGGGTGTTATATTAACAAAATTTAATTTTTGGTCGCTCTAATCCTTTGGACAACTTCATATGTTTTAAAATTTACTAACGGTAATATATTTTTTACAATAATTTTACTTTTGCACAAACTTTTCTAAATCTAATAGTGCAAATGCTACTAAAAAACGTAAACGTGCTTACTCATCTTATACTGTGTGTTTGTGTGAAAATAAAATTATGGAAGTATGATGATTATTTGATTATTTTTGTTTGTTTTCCTAAAAATTTGTTTTATTCGAAATTAAGTAACTCTCTTTTTTAACATAAAACTAAAAAAATATTTTAGTTTTTCGATCTTTATCATTGGACACACAAAAAAAATATATTTACCATATTTTTCTTGTGCCAATAAAAAAAAATCCAAATTTTTTAGTATAAATAATTAAACCTTAATAAAATTGCTTATGTAAATTAAATTTTTTTAAAGAAACTCAAACTGTTTAAATATTTTTATGTTTTGGATAATCTAATAGTATATACTTTTTGTTTAATAATTTGTTTTGAATTTTTATGTCTTTACATAAATATAAAATTGAAGTTTGAATTACTTTTTTAAACATATCGGTATTTCTAATAAAAGTTTCATGATATAAAAATGTAATAACGTGTAGGGCAGTAGGTAGACAGGATTTTATTTATCTGGCCGTTGTCACAAAACTATATTTAAATAAGTCAAAGAGAATGAAATAAATCTTTTTATCTTATTTAAGATTTTCCTTTATGTCATTAAAAGTGCCATATCCTAATATCATATAGTTTGCTTTGTATATTTCTATAGCTGTATTTCTTTATTCATTTCCATAAGCATAAGACCAATGTCTCGAATAATATAATAAACGAGTGCAGGTGCGGTGCATGCTTCTTTCTGAGTTGTTGAATGCTGATGTAATATTTTGACATCTTTTTATGTCTCCTTTTTGATTATCACTACTTTATCCTAAATTTAGAAAATGTATTTTAAATAAAATTTAGTATTAAACTTAGTACAGCATAGAAAATACAAAAAAAAAGAGTTTTGAAAATACTATTATCATTGCAAGGTACCTTATTTTATACAGGTGGCTTAGAAAATGCTAACAGATGCTTTTCTAATAACTTTTTCATGAATTTTTGTGTGTCAATGTCAAAGACAGTAAAAAAATGTCTATCGCTTTAGGTATATAATTTTTCTAAAAATATTTTTAACAAACAGGTTTTAGTATTGTCTATATCTACTAAATTTTTCTAACATGGTTACACTGTACTTATAATTTGTAGCATAAATAGATCAACTAAAATATTTTTTAATATAAAACATAAAATTAAGTAGAAAAACTAAGGGTTATTTAGGGTCCTAACATTAAAAACTTGAGATTGAATTAATCAAAAGACAGAGTTTCCATTAGTTAAAGGCTGTTGATAATTAAATAGTCGTTCTTAATTTTTTAATAAAAAGGTAATGAGCTTTCCTAGCGGGCTTAAAGTAGCAACTATGCAAATTCTAAAGTATCAGTTTTAACGATAGGAGTTTCCTTTTGATCTATAGACCATAAAAGGACGTTTGCTATGTTTGTTTTTAATTTTTCAAAATCTTTAACCACATCGTGCAACAAAGAACAACTATATTAGTTGAATAAAGTAAATATTTAAAAAAAAATGTATCCTAAATAATTACTCTAGAAAATATTTCTACTACCTTTTTAATACTAAATAAATTTTAAACAGGATATTCTAAGGGAGGCTTAAATCTATCGTAATCAAGCTTTTGTAGGAGGAGCACTATTTATATTTGAAACCTTGGCAATACTGTTTCTAGGTGCCACCTGACGTTTTCATTAGAAATTTTGACATTTTTGACAATAACCTTCTTCAAAACATTTGTCTATTTAAGCGCAAAGGGCTTGTCTCAACTTGAACACTCCATTTTAAAAACAAATGAAACATATTTTATGCTTATTTTATTTTTAAAGCTTATAAATAAAAACATATATTTTTTTCTGAATTATTGCCATTTTTTACTTGTAAGAGTTCTTAACGTAATAACCGATTTTTATTTAAGTTTTAAAAGGTATTTTTTTTTGAAGTAAGATGAGGTCTATTTGTTCAGATCATATGAAAAATAAAATATACCTAAAATATCACAAAAAACTTAAATCGTAAATGAAACGTGGTTGTGGCTGTGTGCACGTAAGAATTTAGGGAATGATAAGACTTTGTATTTCGTGCAAATTTTATTAAAAAATCCTAGCAGAGCGTTTTCGGTAAAACCATCATCAGTGCTATCTACAGGCAAGAAATAAACTATAAAAGTAAAATTGAAAAAATTGTTAGAATATTTTAAGGAAATTTTTAAAAAACTGTATTTTAATAATTTTTTTTTTAATTTTAAATTTATTTTACGTGAAATTAAATATTAAATATAGTGAAACAATATGAAGTGATAAATTTAGTAGACTTAGTATGGAAAAGGAAGAAGCAAAAGAAAACTTCAAAACTTACTCGTGGTCAAGCAGGAGCCGCAGCAAATTTGAGCCAACAAAACATGGAAAGGGCTTTAGTAAAATATCACATTGTTACACAAATTAAAATAAAAGTCAAACAACATTAATATTTGTTACATTTTTCCTTATTAAAGGGTGAAATTTAAAAAACTATACCATTTTGTGGAAAGCCGAACATGTGATTATGTTAGGTTAAGGAACCAGTTGTACTGACGTATAAAAAAGGATAGACAACCATTTTCAAGGGTATAGAAAAGGATGTACTACTCCGAGGTTATTTGGAGTGTGGTTGTTAGGAACTGTAAATGTTTAAAGGCTGTGTTAGAGAAATGAAATCAAAATACAATTTTAAATAATGATTATTTGTTTTAACTTTAATATAATTAAAAAAAACTTTGCTCCTGAATAGGACCGTGATTTGTAGTAAATTATGACAAATGTGAAAAACTTTTTTGAAAAAAGGGGGGCGCGTTCAAGAAATCAAATTGAAATATTTTATTTTTAAACTTTTAATATAACTAAGAAATGCTTACTTCTAAACAGGAACGTAAATTATAGTGAACTATGAAAAATTTTGAAAATTTTTTTTGTTTGAAAAAACGTTACAAAGCGAAAATTGGAAAAACTTAAAAATTTAAAAAGAAAAAATTGAAAAAGAAAAAATAAAAATTTAAAGGCCCCAACTCCTTCTCCTGACATTCCCAGGGGTCTGCCAAAGAAGCTCACGAGGTTGAGAAAGTTGTAAAGGAGGTGTTGGTGGAGTTAGAAAAGAAGCGGTTGCATTGTTTGATAGGGGGTTATTATGGTTATAGGGAGGACATAGCGGAGAAGGAATGTGAGGTTCTTTGAGACCCCCAAGAATGGAGGCAGGCAGAGTGCAGCAGACAAATGAAAAATTCTCTTAAATTAATTAACTGTTATGTTTGGGTCAAAAAGATTGTTTTAAATTAATTGATTGGCTTTTTGAATTGTTGAAAGGAATATGGAAATCATGTAATATACAAAAGAACAAGGTTGGGTCACCTAAAAATGGGGTCAAAGCGTAAATTGTTTTTTCATCATTGAGTGATTTAAATCATGAGATGCCTATGTAAAGGTAAAAAAGATCTATTGAGGTTAACTTGAGTGTTAAGACATAAGTTGTTGGTATTAAGCTCTTTGTTTATTTCTATGTCTTCGAGAAAATCTAGTCTATTAAAGTTCTTAGATGTAGTATTGTGCAAGATTTTTGAATTTTTATGTGGACTAAAGTTGTATTTGAGTTCTTTTAAATGTGTACCAAAGGCCGACGTTGATCTTGTTAGATGTTCTGTTATTCTAGTTTTAAGGGGTCTACATGTTCTTCCAATATAAGAGCTGTTACAAGAGTCACAATTTAAAAGATATATGCCACTTTTTGAGAGTTTATTTATTTTATCTTTTGAGTTAACCAATTGAGATCCTAAATTTAGTTTGGTTCTATAGGAAATTTTAATATTCTGAAAATGATCTTTAAAGCACTTAGTGACCTTCCTGTTGACAACCTCATTAGTGTATGGAAAAGCAATGTATTTAACTGATTCCGTGTTATCAGGAACTGTAGGAAATATTTCTTTTCTGATTTTCTTAATTTTGTTTTTTTTTCTATTAATAAATTGACGATTTTAGGATTAAAATTATTATTGTAAGCGATTTGTTTAAGAATGTTTATCTCATTTAAGTAGTTTTCTTTTCACATAGGAATGTTAATAAGTCTATTTATATAACAATGAAATGCTGCTAATTTATGCTGCATGAGGTGGTTAGAGGTTTCAGAAATTATATGGTCTGTCTCTAAGTAAAAAGTATTCTTTTATCTTTACTATTATGTCACAATAAATAAATCGGTCATTTGTAACATTGTATCATACATTTCTAACAAACGTCTTTAAATATCTGTAATTTATTTTAAAATTAAAATTAAAATACTTTAGTTTTAATTATTGTTTAAATCTTTTAATTTTTTTTATATCTTATAAACATTAAAATACCACGTCGTTACAGATAAGCTTCGTAGAAAAAATTTTAATTAATAGAAATAATATTTTAAAATAGGATGGCTGTTTAATGCTTTTAGGATTAAAAAACTGAAAAGCTGTATAAGTTTAAAATAATATATTTTTAATTATTTACTTTGCTATGTTTCCTTAAATTAAAGTATACTAACCTGCATACCAAATGCCATTCATTACACAACTCCTACAAACTGAAACAGCAAATTGTTAAATATGGGAACTGTATTAAATCTACCCAACAAAAGCAATAAAAGGCACTTAGCTTAAAAAAATGGCAGTTTAAAAAGTTGCACTTCCAAACACATTACTATAAATAAAAGAGATAGTTTAAGAAAAATATAGGAACTTTTAGAAAGTTCTTTAAGACGAATATTTGTATTTGTCTGGATCTTTACAAATTATTTAAAAAATGCTAAGCTCCTTGGAGCATAACAACGTTTATATTTTAAAATATATTTAATTTTTTTTATATGAGATGCCGATTTAAAAAATTGAGAAAAATTTTGTAAGTAACCTTTAACTAAAACCCAAAATCTCGTTTGAAGCTAAACCCAGGGATGATTTGTTAAAAATTTTACTGCAATGCGTTATTTCGCAGAATTTCTTTGGATATAAAAAGCACTAAATAGATATATTAGCAAATTTTAATCTTGGTTAGAAACGGCATTTTTTGAGTATCTGCTTATTTTTGGCTTCAGGCTTATCCTAAGGAAAAATAGGTGGTAGGTACCATTTAACTTGTAGACTTAATAAGAGGTATTTTTTCAGTTTGTTTTATTTGGGATACTCGCCTTACTACTTTTTGGAAAATGGGACCCTCTTGATCCGGGCTAACCCTGTCCAGCTCTATTGATCTCTACGAACTTGCAGATCGCCTGCAACAAAAAAGAAGGAAACCCCCCAAAAAACCAAAAAAATAATAAATACTAGTCTTCATTTCGGTGGCAAGTCGGCCATCGTTGTCAAGACAAAAACTTAAACAAGTTCGTAGGGGTCAATAGGGCTGGACAGGGTCAGCCGTATACCCCGGGACCCGGACCAAGAGGATCCCATTTTCCAAAAAGTAGTAAGGCGAGTATCCCAAATAAAACAAACTGAAACATGAATCCGCCACAAAACTATAGAACATATTTACAAGAGGGATTTTAGTAAGCAGATGTAGAGCACATGAAATAACCAATAATTATTTTTAACTGGTGTAGTCTTATTAAAAATCATTAAAAAATAAACTTGAAGATTTAGGTTAAAAATAAAAATAATATTTATTTTGCACCTTTCTGTTTGCACTAAGAAGCAATACTATTTAAAATCGACTAATTCCTTGGTTTCTTGCAAAACATTATAGTAAAAAATAAAGAGTTGCTTACTAAAGAACTTGATTGTTATAATTAAAGCATACATTATACAATGGCCTAACCAAAAAAGATGTTTAATAAAATAAGCTTAATGAAGAAGAAGATATGTAAATTTTTTTTCTAGCAAACTATAAAAAAGGAGTTACTCTGCACTTACTAATATTAAAAACACCTATTGAAAAAGCCATTACAGCCAAAAAATGACTTAATAGAATTTACCTACAGTTTTACCTCTTTTTCTAAACATCTTGGGTTGGGTTAAAGGTGCAAAGGTTTTTGAAATAAAACAAAGCATATTATAATCTTTTATTATTACTGGCATGGACTTGCGGGTCTCAGACACTCGAAGGCCTTCATAAGCTCACCGAACCAACAATGTACTATCAAACTACTGGAGTAATCAAGGGTACACCTTAAAACTCTAGTGGGACTGTACACGGGACACTGCAGATTAAAATACCACATGCACAAGATCGGCCTAGCGGAAGACGCCGAGTGCCGCATGTGCATGGAGTGGGATGAATCGACAGAACACGTACTGTGTTCGTGCCCAGAAATGGCACGAATAATATTCGCAATCCTCGACTATGACACCTTGTTGCTGGGGGAGGTGAAAGATCTCTCTCCCAACAGGATCATCAGATTTATTAGGAGTCTGGGGAGTCTGGACCTGGTGGGAGAAATTTAAAAGGGTGTGAGCCACTCACTTTAAACCTACCTACCTACCTACCAGAGAATATTAAGGTAACTATTGTAGAAACTCTCACCATACTTTTAGTACAGATTTAAACAATTAATATTTGTACAGCCAAATATACCAAACCCGACTCAAGACAAGCAAAAATTCTCATTTTCCTAAAACTAAGGAGCTGCTTTGGTTTAATGATTTAGGAAATTCTGAAAGTTTTTTTCTATTTATGTCGTAATGTCATAAATGACATATAAGTTTAATTGACTAGTATATCTATAATTTTTAAAAAAGATAAAAAAAGGGGGTGTGGTAATTGATTTAAAGTTTACTTGAAATTACTTTATAGAGATCAATAGGGCTGAGCAGGCTGAGTCCCATTTTCTAGAAAATTTAAAGGCAAGTAATCCCAACAAGAATACACTAAAACATTAATCCGCCACAAAACTATAGAACATATTTAGTAATATATTTTATCAAAGGAAATCCCAATATATGTTCGGTAAAGCAAAACTGTAATTTTTATTAATTTAATATTTTTTTATTTTATTATATTATTTCTACAAAATTAGGAAAAATTTTTAAAAGATGTTTTTTAAAATAAATTAAAATAAATAATATAAAAAAACTACTTTTTTATTTTACTATCCAGAAATTATCTGTGTTGGATGCAAATAATTTTAATTTTATGAAAATTGTCTTACAAATAAATAAAAAAATACGCTGTTAAACTTAAAAACAAAGGCAGTAAAATGCAAATAAGCAGTGTAATGGTGCAACAGTATTAACTAGATAATATTTTTTTTCATCTTAACTAAGCATTTTCATCAGATGGAATAAATTAACAATACTCTTTTTTCATATAGTTGTTACGTTTTTTTAAAGAGATATTTTATTAGCCTTTTAAGGCAATTATGTTTTCCCACAAGAAATTATTTAAAATTATTATTATTATCATTTATTGATAGCCCTAATGAATGCATGCTTTTCTATTATTAAAGAATTATAGTATAGGCAACTTAAAATACACAAAGCAAACATTATGTACTTGTCATTTGGATAACAACCACCAAAACATCTGTTAAGTTGGTTGCATAAAATCGAAGTACACTCTGAAAAAAACAAGAAAAATTATCATTTCCACAAATCAATAACAAAACAATCGCCCAAAAAGTATTCTAACTCAGACATCAAATGAAAAATAATGATCCAAACTCTTATTATCCTGGATCACTAATCGCATTTATTAATACACTTGTTTGTAAAATAACTGTTATAAAATAGTAAAACAAGAATTTGTCTTTCGCCTATTTATAACTCTTAAGCATATTCAACGAAAAATTGTAATATATTTTTTTTCCAAGTTTTAGTGTTTTTTCCTTAGAAGTATATCCAAGCTTTTTGGTCACAGCATTCATTTATTTCAATCAGAGTTACTCCAAATAGCCGCTTAAAAAGCGCAAAAGCCCCAAGAATAATACAAATATAAACATTTCAATGCACGAATTTATTTTAAAAAATGGTGTTTTTATGTGAGTGGCTTTCAGAGACCATATTTATGTGTTACATTATGTGCATCATATTTTCTTATGTTAGGAAAATACAAAAAAAATGGTTAAGTTGATATGAACAGTATTAATAAATAAAATACGAATATTGCTTAATCCTTTAGCATAAGGTTATTAGTAAAAACAAACATTTAAATCTCTACCATATATATGACAAGACAGAAATAATCGTTTCATAGGTTGTAGGTTTTAATAAATTTTAAATATAAACAAGGAAACAATTTTTACAATGAAATAAGATTTTATATTTCTTTATGCCAATTTTATTAATCCAATAAATAAGGTGGTATATGACTATATTTAACTATTGTTTACTTACGACTACTTTTGAAGTGACTAGTATAACATGTACAGTCATCCAACGAAGACTGAACAGGACCATATTTGTGACTTTCTTTGTATTTAAAGAAGGTAGGGTAAATAGCTTGCTTGTGTACTTGTTTTGATAAAATCTAAAAAAATAATTAGGTAGTTTACCACTATTCTAAATACTACTATTTTACGTAAATAAATACTAAAGAATTACCACATAAAATTAACAACTTGTTCATAAGATACCTTATTGGTTTGCTATTATTTTAAAATGTTTTAATAAAAACGATACTTACTATTAATTTTTTTGTTACAATAAAGTTAATTTAATTTATATTAAAAAATTAATTTAAGCAACCTAAATTAGAAAATTGGAAAAGGTGACAAATACCTGAAATTCCAAAACATAAAAAGTCGGAATTCCTGTGAAGTGTAGCGTTTAGTAATGTTAAAAACAAAATATTGTATGGAAGAAAGATTTCAGATTATTAAACTGTTTTCCATAAAAGGTGAAAATGCAAGGTAGACCTGAGGAAGATATTTTTATTATATTATAGAATATTGACTTTTTATGTTTTGGCATTTCAGCTATTTTTTACCTTACTCTATTTTCTTATTTTAATCGCCAATTTCTTATATGAGTTGAATTAATTCTTTTGCTATTCTAAATGTATAACAATTTTTTTCATTGATATTAATGCATTTATAAGACGCAAAGTGATACTCATTGAAAAACAAATCAGAATATGAGGTGTCTCAAATAAGCAATAATAATTTTATGTCGTATCAATTTTGTATTTAACTGATTTCCTTATGTGTTCTCAATATATATATATATATATATATATATATATATATATATATATATATAATATATATATATATATATATATATATAATAAATAAACTTAACTTAAAAAAATATTGTAAACTTTGTAATATTTATCCTGATTTATTTTTAAATATGCACTTTTACATATTCTTTTAAAAAAACCCCATATGTATAATTTAATTTTGACAGTGAATATTTGTCCAGACAGTGGATGAATAATATGATATACATTTTTACTTATCCGGACATGTGTGCACGTTTTTTTTTATATATTCTCACAAGGTCATGTTTGATAACAGCACATGCTAACTGTTTAGATGTAAGGCTTAACTTTTTGCGATTTAAAATCAATAAATAATTTTTTTAAGTGGTTAAATATTTTTATTCTTTAAGTTCATTAAAAAAGAATAATTAAAAAAATTAAAATGTTAATTTTTCGATTAATTTTATTTTTGAAAAAATCTTTGAAAAGTCCAAAAATTTATATTTTCAATTTTTTTTTACGGCATATTTGGATTATTATGGGTTGTTTAGTAAGTAATAGCTACAAAAAATATTTTAAATGTAATATATTACCCATATTTCAGAACACAAACAGTAACCTAATATAGAATAACATAGCTATTAGCGGAAGAATATAAAACATAAATAACGAATATAAGTGACACAAGATAAAAACCGAAATATCTCATATTCTAATATGGGTGTAACAAAAAAAAATCTGAAATAAATTATTCGCCTTGTGACAAATGAGATACGCACTTGATGCTAGAGAAAGTGGGTCTGTGGATTGCACAGACAAAATGTTTACACTCGCTGCACTTTATGTTCACTTTTTTGTCGTTTGATCTAGGACATAGGTGGCACCTTCCCCGTTTTCTTTCGTTTATTTCAATATGTAATTCAGGTTGTATTGGACTGTTTATCTCGCATGCAATTATTGCTCTGTAGACGCTGGGATTGTTCTTCAGGTCCAAAACTCTTGGTTCCATGTTGGTTTTTGCTAGCTGTTTGCCTAAGCATTGGCGGAACATTTTTCGTGATGAGGTTTTTTTCTTGGAATCAAGGTTTTTATAAACATATATAACAAATGCATTCAAAACGGCTATATCGATAAGATTCATAAATAATCGAAAAGGCCAACGGGAGGTACGACGAGAGCAAGTGTATTCACGTAACATCTTGTCAGCATTATCAACAGCCCCCTTGGTCGCGTTATAATCTAATATCATAATAGGTTTTTTCGACTCTTCTTCGGAAACAGATGGAGTATCATGCTGCGCAGATAAAAGGTGAACCAATTTATTTTTCTTGGGTGTAAAAGCTACCATGGTGATTTTGTCAAAGAACACAAACTCTGAAGAATAAATTGGTCTTTCCTTTGTGACCTTCAATTCCTTTGGAGTATCCGGTTTGTTTTTGCGTACGGTTCCAAGTAGTGTAATATTTTTTGACAACAAATGTTCTGCTACAGACGTTCACGTATGAAAGTTGTCTGTGGTTACACCACGACCAGTACCAAAAAGAGGCGAAACTAAATCGTTAACCACTATGAATCCTTGGTTTTTTTCTGGGGAAGCATCGGGGTGCTTACCGGTGTATATCTGCATGTTGTGGAGATAAGTTGTTTTCACATCCACAGAAGCCCAAATCTTCACCCCCGTATTTAGCAGGTTTCGACTTCATGTATTGTTTGAATGGGCACTTTCCCCGGAATGAAACCAGTTGTTCATCCACTGTCACTGTCTCATGAGAAACAAAAGCTTTTTGGCAATTTCTTACAAATGCTTCCCATATTTCTCTAAACGCAGCCAACTTGTCAGTTTTCCTTCTCTCTTCCCTAGTTATTTTGTCGTCAAATCTTACAAATTTACTTATCATAATAAATCTATCTCGGGGCATAGAGGCGGTAAAAATATTGCGACGAATTGATTCATACGTGCTCCACATTTCCTTTATATTCCCTTTTCGGCAGCGAAGAGCTCCTGCAGAAAGCAAAACACCAATAAACGTATCAAGTTCTGTAACATCAATGTTCTCCCAGGATTTTGGTTGATCGGGATGCTTTTCATTATATAATTCGTAAACACGTGTAGCCCCTTGATTAGTATAATTGCATATCTTATCTTTCATATCTGAAGTCAGGAAAAGATTGAACACTTCAAATATTTCTTTAGCAGCGTTTGTGTACTCTGCTGGCCCTGGTTTGGTTGTGACAATATTTCTCAAAGGGCGACGTGAAGGGCCTTGATGTTCAGTGTTCCAAATACGTCCAGATTTTGCTACGTACTGTTTAGTTTCACCAGCTCCTAGTTCACCCCTTTCCTCTACTGGCTCTTTTTCTTTATCTTCTACTATCTCGGGAAGCGTGTCTTCATTTTCCTCAACTTCTTGTTCACAATTATCTTCTACTTCCGATGTGCTATCGTACTGAAAAACAAAGTTGGAATCGCGATCTTCATCATCACTTATATTCAGGTCATCAACATCACTGATGCCTTCATTAAAACGGGAGGCTAGATCCTCGAGTTCTTTTTGGCTTAACGCTTTTCTATCGCGGGTAGACATTTTAATTCACGAGAACTAAGCTACTGCTGTCTTTATTACCACCCGAAACAAGATTTTGTAATTAAAATTTTTATTACACAAAGGACTACGTGGGGTCTCTAAGGGACCCCAGACATAAAATGACAATTTTTATAAAAAGCAAAACAAACAAATACATTCAAATATGGTTTAGGTAATGTATCTGAGATAAAAACTCTGCTAGCAAAAAGGAGAATATGCAGAAAAAAAATTGTGGGAATAATATGAAAAACTGTAAACTTGGGATCCCCGGAGGACCCCGCGTCGTACTTCAAGGGTTGAAATCATCCTCTAAAATAATGCTCGCTTAGAGCCTAAGTCGTTTGAATCGAAACAATTCTAATAAGAATATAGTTTAAAAAAAACTTCACCCAAGTATAGCAAACTAATAACAATCACAATAGCCTAATTTACACTGCGAGCATCATTTAGGTCCGTGGACCAAATTGTTTTTTGGTTGTAACTCGAAAAATATTGCATTTAGACAATAGAACTATATGACTTAAATTAAAGGTCTTGTAAAAACATAGTTCAGATTCTATAAAGTTTCGTGTGCCTTTTATAATTTTTGAGATAATGACGTTTTAAATTAAAAAAGAAAAATCGTTAATATCTGAAATTACTTCTTTTCTTGATTTTTTGCTGTTTGACCCCTAACATTGACTTAAGATTCATGTTCAGCAGCAAAAAGTACGCCAGAAAATCTTAGTCCGACACCCAGCACACACCACTGTTTTATTTTTGTGTGCCTGTGTAGTTATTAAGCCAAACGTATTTAGTAACACATTACATTTAAAAAACACGTTTTCTTTTATGCAGTTGTAAAGTAAACCTTCTTAAAATAATAGGGTATTTTCCAAGATCAATCTTTTTTGGTTGTGTATATTACTTTTTGAGTATCATTTGCAGCCAATTTTAAATCACCTAATTAGTCGGTATGGTCTCCAAAGAATAAATTTTAGCTTTAAAAAGAAAATCAATAATGTAACATTGCCTTTAATTTTATATTTTTTTAGGATAACAGGTTTCTAAGTATCTAATTAAATGTTATTAAGCCAAACGTATTTAGCAACAAAATACATTTAAAAAACACGTTTTATTTTATGTAGTTAACCTTCTTTAAATAATAAGGTATTTTCCAGGATCAATCTTTTTTGTTTTTTTTTATTACTTTTTGAGTATCATTTGCAGCAAATTTTCTAATAAGTCGGTATGGTCTCCAAAGGACCAATTTTAGCTTTAAAAAGAGAATCAATAATATAACCACATACATGTGGACAAATAATAAAAAATATTGTACGTCCACTATGTGGACGAATATCCACTGCCCTTAATTTTATATTTTTTTAGAATAACAATTTTGTAAGTTTATAAATAATAGTTATTAAGCCAAACGTATTTAGTAATAAATTACTTGTAAAAAACACGTTTCATTTTATGCAGTTGTAAAGTAAACCTCCTTTAAATAAAAAAGTATTTTATAAAATCCATCTTTTTTGGTTTTTGTATGTTACTTTTTGAGTATCATTTGCAGCAAATTTAAATCACCTAATTAGTCGGTATGGTCTCGAAAGGACATATTGATGTAGAACATTATTATCGTTTGCTAAAGGGTCTTTCACTTATAAATTCTGTTTCTTGGTAATTAATCCAGGTCCCCACTAATTACGTTAACTTAACTTAATTTGCATGAATTATTATTGCTCTAACACAGATACGTATTTATATAAGTCCCTGGATAAGAACCTTGTCTTAACTACGTGGTGTAATTTAAATCTCCGCATATCTTTTCCAAGTTTAAGGTCCTCATAAAACTCATAAAATAAGGTAATGTCATATATTCTCGTTGAATAAGGAACTACACAAAAACTTTTAATTAATAATATGATTTATTTAAATAATTAAATAAACAGGGGTATGTGTAGGGATATGTATTACGCACTCTAACACAATAACTTTTGAAAACTGAGTGCGTCAAAGGAAGCTATAACCAGCAATGTAAATTTTTTGAAGATCTCACCGAATAAAGAAACATGCTTCTGAGGGATATTGAATTAAATTCGACGTAGAAAGCAAAGAATATCCTCTATTATTTAATCTATTATTTTTTAAGTACACTTAAGAAAAAAAATATATACTCTTGGACGCATCATATTTAAATTACACAATAAAAAAGGTAAAAGTGAATTACACACTCTCAGTAACAACATAAATTGTATTTTATATTTATTATTAAATACTGTTAAAACATTGTTTTTTTTTCTAGTTTCCATGGGTTTTCCAATTATCTTCTTAAGCCTTTTGTTACTACACTCAGCACTTGCTTCAACAGATGATGTGTTCGATGGCTTCGACTCCTACAGTGTTGAGGATGACAATGAAAACAACTCTTATATGGACAGGAAAGCAAGAAACGACAAGTTTTTAAGATTTGGAAGAAGATTTTGGGATTATGAAACAAGCAACGACATACCTTATGACGACAATGATGTACAAAGGCTTCCAAGAACTGGAAGGCAAGAGAAAAACGATCAATTTCTTAGATTCGGTCGTAGTAAAAAGGATTTTTTGCGGTAGGAGTATTTGACAGATGGGTAGAGTTTAACACCTTGTTCTCGTCAAACTCATTCTTTTTGTAACGATATAATGGGGCTTGCTTTCTCATTAATTAAGATAAATTCATCCAAAAAATAAATAACTTTTTCAGAAAGCGTTAGTTATTGACCAAACCTTATCTGTTTTTGGTTGAATAAATGAGGTAGCAGGCATGTTTTTGCTAAAAATCCTTTAATAATATGCATATAACAAAAATTGAGATATGCTCCCTACTAAAAACGCCCGGATCATTATTTAAATATACAACATTTAAAAAAATATATACAAAATTAATTTTTAAAATTTAATCGCCCCTAACTGTGTTAGTATTGGTCGTACGGAAAATTGTAGGAAGATAAAAAATTTATAATTTTTTTACATGATGGTATTAGTAAAAAATCCCAAAATGCATAATATACAAAATAGCAATAAAAAAGCGTGGCTTTTGGCGTGCTTTTTTCTGAAGATCTCTATCCCCGGCCAAAAAATATGTTATAATAAAATATCACGCAAAATTTCATTAAATTCTGTTCAATAGTTTTTGCACACTAATTTTATTAAAGAAACTGACAATTTTGGAAGTTGGATAGAGTTTAAAATATGGAACTTAGACATTTGATTTACTTTTCACATAAACTAGAGATCTTTCAAACGTTTTTTTTTTAAATAATAATCGGAATATTGTTCTCTGTAACTGTGTAAAGTACTGACAAATTTTTACTTGTTTAAAAACAAATTGAATTTTCGTGAATTATCGATAAAATTTTTTACGAAAAATATGGTTTATACTTACAAAAATGCTTCTTTTGATGCATCGAAATTGTTAATGGGTCGATTGGTTGCATTTTTAAAAGCAAATCTATAAACAATAGCAAATATTAACTCATTGCCCATAGTTTGTATGAAATTATTATCATATCTTTATGTATATTTTTTATATATATATATATATATATATATATATATATATATATATATATATATATATATATATATATATATATATATATATATATATATATATATATATATATATATATATATATATATATATATACATTATGTAAAAAAATGAGGTGTGTCTCATGTACAAGTTACAAATTTTAAAGTCAAAAAAGATTTTAAAGAAAATTAGCGGTTAAATAGTATTTTTGGATGTATTTAAAACCCCACTACAAATGGCGCCAGGAGTTTAGGTCTAAAAATTTATTGAACACCATGTAATATGCAATTTGTTTAAAGATTTAATATACTCAAGTTTTTGCACATATTTCCCATTTTTACTTATTAAAGACCGCATCAATTGAAACAATTAGGGCCAAATTTTTTTGTGGGCATGTTTATTAAAATTATAACAAGGCAGCAACATTTTTAATAAAACTTTTCAAACTATAACTGTGTAAGATGTGTCAACTAAAACTTTAAGCATAAATGTCGGTCCAAAATGTAATTGTTTTACGATTAAACTTTAAAAGTTTTATTTAAATTTAAAGTATAATTGCTATTTACCACAAGTAACACGCCCAAGTTCTAAGCTTTGGTTAGTATTGCAGAAAAAAAACATTTGAAATTTATGTTCTCAACCGTGCTTTTCTTTATGCCTAATTTAAATTTAGAAAATAACTTTTTAATGCAATTTGATTGCAGCACCTCTTTTCACTTTTGAATAAAAGGCAAATAAAAATAAGAAAACAATAAAATGACTTTTAATATAGTTTGGTTTACTTAGGCTTAAAATATGCATAATTTAACTTTTAAAGATTGGTATTTGCT
This sequence comes from Listronotus oregonensis, assembly GCA_019359885.1. Lineage (NCBI taxonomy): Eukaryota > Metazoa > Arthropoda > Insecta > Coleoptera > Curculionidae > Listronotus > Listronotus oregonensis. Next base: position 83,713 of record JAHBCN010001470.1, read on the forward strand.
TTTTAAATATAAATTTCTTAAAATTCTTAATAATTGGTCCTATTATTAAGTACAAAACTTTTATTACATATATGAAAAGCTTGTGTTGCCAAAATATCTAAAAATATAATATTTAGGCCCAGCGTCACAAAAAATATTTTGTCATTTACAATCTCCATCTATTGCTTGAATTATTACCGGAAATTTGGGATAACATAAATTTGCGTGTTTGAGAAAAAATACTCGATTTACTGCTGCTTGACTTGCACTCCAAGTCAAGCAGTTGTCAAGAAAGTATCACCAAGGCCCACTTTCACATTATGTGTTTATCATTAACCTTGGGTTAAATATCATAGATTCAACACAGAAAAGTAGAAGGTAATTGGGTGATTATATATATATAATATATAAAATATATATAATATATATATATTATTAATATATATATATATATATATATATATATATATATATATATATATATATATATATATATATATATATATATATATACTGGGTGTTGCTCCGCCGAGCGGGACATAGGGAATCCCATGTAAATTTTGAAGTAGTCAAATATTGGCTCCCTAATTATTTTGAAAAAAATGCTATTAGGGATTTATTGAAGAGCACAATAAGTTCAACCCAAAATGAAAATTTGAGCATTTTTCAACCAACCAGTAAAGAGTCAACTGCTTAAATACTTCTGCAACGTAGTATCTCATTATGCACCCTGTATCTAGAAATCAATAATAAAAACCATATCGATTTATCAGTGACAATTTAGATCATTAATTTATAATGTTAGTTGCCAAAACTGAACAATTTTATACGGGAATTTCTAAAAGAATCTCATTTCAATTTATTTACAGCTAATTCCAACACATGCACTACAGTTACGCAAGACAATAAAACAAATTTGTCTACATTTAGAAATCAATTTATGACGAAAATATCAGGATTTAATCAAATGCTCAAATATTCCTCCATTAACTGCCGACAATAACCCAAACGATTATAAACTCATTTCTTATGTTGGCTAGTTGGTACATCGATATTCTGGCACATTCAGCGGAAATAGCATTCCTTAGCTGGTCTAAATTTTCATATTTTTTATTGGTATAAAGCTTAGTTTTTAAATGTCCCCATAGAAAAAAATCGTTTGGCGAAAGATCCGGAGACCTGGCTGGCCAAGATATTGCGTGGTTTGGGCCTATGATGTCGTTATTAAATGCGTTGTTCAAGTATTCGCGCACAGCTCTGGTACTGTGTGCTGGGCAGCCATCCATTTGATACCAAATCTCTTGATTTTCACGAGCAAGGTTGTTCAAAGCAGGCAAAATTTGTTCATCTAAAAGTTCCAGAAAGTACTCCGCATTCAAATTTCGGTCAAGGAAAAATGGTCCAAGGATATGGTGGCCGAAAATTCCCGCCAAAACATTAATTTTTTGTGGATATTGAGTCCTTGTCTCAACAAATCGATTTTGGTTTTGTTACTCCAGTACCGGCAATTTTGAATGTGGGTTTGTTGTTCAATGTAAAAGTGCATTCGTCAGTAAAGCAAATATTTTGTAAAAACCTCTGTCAGTGTTTGTCCTCTCCATCATCTCAAAGCAAAATTCCTGTCGTCGTATTTCGTCTCCGTCTCTTAATTCTTGGTGTCTTTCGTACTTGTGAGCGTGGTATTTACATCTTTTAAAATTCGAGATATTGTGGTGTGGTCTTGTCCAGTAATGTCCTCCAGTTGTCTCGTGCTAATGTTTCCTTCGGCCTCCTCTACACAAAGTATCACGTCTAAATCCCTCTCGTTTTGTACAATTTGTCTCTGATTTTCACGTCGATTTTCTTCACATTTGCAATTATTGATTACTGTGCCTGTTGTTTTAAATTTCTTTATCGTCCGTTCTATTGTCGATTTACTTGGTATTGGCCTATTGGGAAAATAGGCTGCAAACATGTCCGCTACTCTTCGATAACTATTTCCCTGATAAAACCATTTTATAATAGTGATTTTTTCTTGATTTGAGTAGTTCATTATTTAAAAATGATGTGACATTGATCTGACAACTTGAGAGTAAGAGGTTAAATAATTTTTCTGGTATTTTATTATAAACTTCTGTTAATACAGGGCGCGTAAGAAGAGAGGAGGAGATTCGTAACTTTCTTTAGCATTTATCTCTTAGCTGGCGGACTTAGAAGAACTGAAATTTATACACTGGGTACAACTTTTCGTGCTCTTTAAAAAATCCTAATAATATTTTCTTCTAAAATAATTAGGGAGCCAATATTGGACCACTTCAACATTTACATGGGATTCCCTATGTCCCGCTCGACGGAGCAACACCCGGTTTTTTTTTTTATATATATATATATATATATATATATATATATATAAAATATATATATATATATATATATATATATATATATATATATATATATATATATATATATATATATATATATATATATATATATATATATATATATATATATATATATATATATATATATATATATACGGGTGCTGATCGCCAGACTGGCCATAGGAAATCCCATGTAAATTTTGATGCATTGAAATATTGGCTCCCCTATTGAATTTACAACAAAATTGTATTAGACTATTTTGAAGACGTTGATAAGATTAGCTCACATACTATATTTCGTTTTTTTCTGTTAAGGCAATTAAAAGTTATTTAAGAAAAACTATTTGTAAAATCGTTGCATACCTGCTACATACCTTAATGAATCCACCAGTAATAAATAAAATGTCTTGTCAACTTTTTAATTCACGTTTTACTTTGTATTAGTTATTTCAACATGTTTTACAATATTGAAGAGAAAATAATGGTTGTAATCATTTAATAAATACAAGTAATTACATTGAACTACATAATGAGATTTTTACATAATTGAACAATTTTATAGGCAGGTGAAAAACAGATTTAAAAACTGTCTAAAAATACGTTTAAACACAACACATTGAAACTAAAAGCTAATGTTTTTTAATAAGATGCTTAAACAGACCTTCGTTTACTGCTAAGCAATATCCTAAACGGTTATAAAATTCAGTTCTTACATTATGAAGTTGAAATGCCGATAGTCGATCGCACGCCGCTAAAATTAAAACTTTTGATTCTTCTTAATTTTGATAACTCAAATTTGTATAAATAACATTTTTGATATGACCCCAAACGAAGAAGTCGTTTGGCGAAAGATCAGGTCAGGCCAATTTATGGTGTAATTTGGTCCTCTAGTGAGTCCATTCTAAAAAAGTTTCTGTTTCCAAATTGTGATTCAAGAAAAAAGGTCCAATAATCCGATGTCCAAATATACCCGCCCAAACGTTTACCTTTTGAGGGTATTGAGTCCTTGTAGATACAAATCTGTGTTCACTTTCTTTGCTCCAGTATCTGATGTTTTGAACGTTTGGTTCATTGTTTAATGTAAAGGTGCATTCGTCACTAAAACAAATATTGCATAAGAAGTCCTTATCGTTATTCGCCATTTCCATAACTTCAAAACAAAAATCTGCTCTTTGGATCTCATCGCCTTTTCTTAATTCCTGATGTCTTTGATATTTGTACGGATGATATTTATATTACTACAACTTTGCCAAGAAGCCTGGTGCTAATTCCTTTATTTTCTTCTACATGAAGTAAAACATCTAAATTGGCATTATTTTCTTATGCTCTTCCATCGAGTACATTATTATTTCGCTCTAAGCAGTTGCATTTATTAATAACAGTACCTTTTGTCTCAAACTTATGAACGATATTTTGAATTGTTGTTTTACTTGGAATGTGCCTGTCAGGAAAAAACGTAGAGAACATGTCGGATACTCTTCGATAACTATTTTCCATGTAATACCATGTAATCATTGTTATTTTCTCTTCAATACTGTAAAACATTTTGAAATAACTAATACAAAGTAAAACGTCAATTAACAAGTTGACAAGACATTTTATTTATTACTGGTGGATTCATTAAGGTATGTATTAGGTATGCAACGATTTTACAAATAGTTTTTCTTAAATAACTTTTAATTGCCTTATTAGAAAAATAAGAAATTTAGAATGTGAGCTAATGTTATCAACGTCTTCAAAATAGTCTAATACAATTTTGTTGTAAATGCATTAGGGGAGCCAATATTTCAATGTATCAAAATTTACAAGGGATTTCCTATGGCCAGTCTGGCGATGCACCACCCGGTATATATATATATATATATATATATATATATATATATATATATATATATATATATATATATATATATATATATAATATATATATATATATATATATATATATATATATATATAATTAATATTTATAATATATATTATATTATTATATATATATTATATATATTATATATAATTATATATATATTATATTAATATTTATATATATATATATATAATATATCAAATTAACTATAAAATATTTTTGTACTAATAATAAAATATACTTCTAATACTTCTATATTTAAATTTAAAATTCGGAGATCCTCAACAACGGATAGCACGAGACAAAACAAGTTTTCTAAGATTCGGCAGAAGTATAACTGAAGAAAACCAAAAGAAACGAGGAAAAAGAGAGGCAGTGCCAGTACCATCATCAGAAGCCCTAAAACGTCACGAGAATTATCTACGCTTTGGAAGAAATTCGAATTTTATGCGCTTCGGACGAAATCTCGGCCATGCTTCACTTTCAAGTCAAAATATGGAAGAACCTTTCTTAAAAAAAATTGAGGATTCTCGCGACGAGCATATTATCAATTATCTTAAACATTTGCTAAAACAATCAAAGGAAAATTTTGGACACAATAATGAAATCCAAACTTATTTAAACTAGAAATATTTACCGATGATACTATAGGTGAATAGAAAATATTTCTTAATGTGACTAATAATCTGTTTTTTAAAGTGGCTGGAAATTTTACTAATCAATCGTTAGGGTAAGGTTATAATAATATTTTTTTTTGAGAAAAAGAATGATGTTTATACTTTCTAGTTCAGTAACGATTTTCTATTTTCTGTAGTTAATATGTGTGCCAAGCCATAAACATATTTTAAAATAATATTTAATAAGAATTCATTTAAATGTCCAAATATTTAATTCCTGTTCAATTATTATTATTATTATTATTATTTTTAAAAAAGGAATACGCATAGGGTTATTTGTTTTAAATAAATAATTTACTCATTTTCTGACGACATAAAAAATCAGCATTAAGTTATGTGAACTTATTTTTAATTTTTCTTTCCTAGTAATAACTATTTTTCTTTACTTTTATAAATTAATTATATATCTTTATAGGTATAAAAAAACCTTTACTTCTTTTAATCTATTCTGATCAGTTAACAGTATTTAGTCCAAATATTTTAAAAATAAGTAAAAATGAGTTAAATGCATAGCTCTTTTTCTTCCTAAAATTACATTACTTAAAATAGGTGTTAAAAACAATTTATAGTTGGTAATAAACGGTATTAAAGTTATTAATAAGTACTTAATTTATTGTAAAAATAATATCGTAAATAAAGATGACAAAGTTCTTTTATTGGTTTATTTTATTTATGAGTAATTTATGGTAAGTCTGTTTAGAATTTAAAACCAAATCCTTATCGCACTTCTCCAAAAATAAATACCCAGAAGGATATCAGAATGTAAATATTAAGACTTTTTGCATTTTAACGTAAAAGAGAAGGCTACTAGCCTTTGGAAAAGGTTTTAGAGAATTTTGTCAATAATTTAAAAACGGAAACGTCATACTTTTAACTTTTCTGGCTTTCGAGATATTTTAAAAAACTGAAACGTGTCATATTATTTAAAGCTCTGTAACTTCTTTGTTTATTCAAAATTTCTAAAAACATTTTTAAAGCTATCTTTTTTGTAGAAAACACTTATTACATTAGATCTTTAATTTCGATGTTTCGATTATTCTAAATCATTATCAACTTCATTTTTCTTATGGAAGCCATATTGGAATTTTCCATTTTTAAGCTAAAAATAAAATCCCCTTTTTATTGTGTATAAAAAGTTTATATTTCGTAAAAAAAACTATCAAATTTCACAAAAGTTAATTTTATTCTAGTGGCCTTTTTAAAAATTATTTTTTATGATTTTCAAAAATGTTAGTTACTTTTAATTCTGCGTTTTCCCAACAATAGAGTAATTTGGACGTATTGGACTGTTATATTAAAACAGTTTAAAATATATATATATTATATATATTAAAATATATTTATACTATAATATATATAATATATATATAATATATATATATATATATATATATATATATATATATATATATATATATATATATATATATATATATATATATATATATATATATACATAAACAGGAATTCCAGTTGGCCATATACTTTTTGACCACAAATCCGGCTATGGCTTGAAATTGCACCTTTGACCTTGCCTCATTCCGGAATCCATCTTTCACGTGAAGGGCCATTTCTGAGCTCGGGATTGGATTCAGCGTCGAAAAATACATGGGAATACGTATGTCAGACCCACAAGTCCGAACACTCATTTTTTTTGTGAGGCTGCGTTACTTGCTGGTGTCAATTTGTTTAAAAATAAATAAAACTGACAGGTAAAAATAATTTATAGATTGTGATGAGCAACCCAAAGAAAGTTGGGATATTTTTTTCCTCAATGGCCATCACCAGATGCCAATTTTTCATATAATCCGCAATTTTTGGAACGCAAGTTAATCAATTTTGTTCCTATTTAAACAGAATTTTAGACCTTTGTCAAACATTTAAAAAAGATGTTATCAAATTTAGTAACTTGGTAACCGAATTGCCAAAATCAATTGCCGCAATAAATTTTAAACTGTAGAAAATTTTTCGCAATAAAAGTTTTAAATTGTAAAACATTTTAAGGCTTGACTATCTTTTAATAATTAGGCTATTGTGTTAATATAACTCATTATAAAATTAAAACTTTTATTCCTTAATAAGATTATTCGTTAAACTAATTTATTTCCAAACACCTACTCAATTTTAAAGTATCCTATTAAATCAACCGCGTATATATGAGTGTAATTTCTTGTATAATCCTACGACATCTCCAATATTCCATAAAGCGTTTTTTTTTAAATAAAATCAATAATTTATTGTGGTTTGTTTTTATGATTGAATAACATTTTTCGGAGCAAAATTTTCAGACTTTGGTAGGTTTTATAAGCAGTTAATATATTATTGAGTTAGCACGTGACAAAATATATGTTACAATTTTATTACCTAAGTAATCAGTAATCACCCTTGTTAAGTGAAACATATATCAAAAAATAAATAATACTTTAAATAAATATAAAAAACACGCTTTTATAGCAAACCAGACTAAAAAGTAGAAAATTATTTTTACTATAATTAAAAAATTAAAAATTATTTTTTACTTTTAAGTTTTGTTTGCTATAAAACCGTATTTTTTAGTTTTTTTTAAACTAAAATTTATTTTTCTATTTTTTAGTCTCAAAACATCAAAAGTAATAATAATCAAAAGACTCGATTAAGGCTTTTTGAAATTGGCGAAAATTAAGTTGAAAGATTCCGTTGCATAGATAGATACATACAGGTGAAGCTAATATAAGCGTGTTAATAGAATAGTTGGGAAATTATAATTTGGTACAAAATGTTAAATAAGTAGGTAACTAGAACCACTTTACTTCAGTCTAGTGGTAAGATAACTGGTAGCATTGGCGTAGCCAGGATTTAGGTTTGGGGAGGAAGTTGCCCATATAAAAGCACATTATTCTGAAAAAAGTTTAATATTTTTATATAGTGAAAAAAATAAAAAGTAAACGTAGGGTACATAAGCTCTAGCATTAAAGTAAAAATGTCTCCTGAAATTAAAAAAATTATGCTCCCTAGACGCTCCAAACCCCACTTTTAAAATTTTAACATCATCAACCTTTTTGTAATACCTCAAATCAAAGGGTTTATTTAGTAGTGTAATCTATATGCACGTTTTTTTATTTAATACAAGTGAATAAAAAAAACATAATTTGAGTAAAATAAACTTTATTTTATTAAAATGCTATTTTATTTGATCAGATGCTCAAAACACATTTCAATTTGCCTTAAACGAAAGTATAATCAAGTTTCAAATTCCATTCTGACAATACGAAACTTAAATCCTTGGAACAGATCTGCATTCTCTAATAAAACGTTGACGAAGATCTTCCTTTGAAGCAGTTTGTGTTTAAAATATAACAGTTTTTAAATGGCCCGAGAGGGGTTAAGGGGTATTAGAGGTTCTAAAAGGTCATTCTGTTGGCTCTCTTTATCCGACCAAATGACCTGGAAAAGCGTCATTCAGAAATTGCTTGACAGGAAGAACGTAGTAGAGTGGTGTTTCATCTTGTTCAAAAAAGTATCAAATTCATATTTATTTTTAGTTTTTAGACAATGGGAGCTTTAACAATGGTGACTAAAATTTTCAAGTCAATATCACCTTCAAGATTGGCATTAATACGCAGAGGCCTCACAATAGTATTACCTAATATTCCCACCCAGACATTTATTTTTTAGGGACTGTTTGTATTCTCCTACAGTTGTATTTGTTCATAGAGCCAGGTAAAAAAAGCGTGATGCATTCGTTGCTAAAACAAATACTTTTTAACAACTGGGGAGTATCAAGCATTTCTGTCATTTCTTCACAAAATTGAACCTTTTTATCAGAGTCGTAACTTCTGGAAATTTGCATTTTGTTAAGATAGAAATGCTAAAGTTTAAGTATCTGTTCAACAGCTTAATGAGAAATATGTGTATTCGTTAGACCTTGGCGTAGAGACATTGTGGAATTCATAGCAAAATGTCTTAACATTTTATTTTGTGTAGCTTTATCGAGGACTCTTTATTGGACTCTTTTTTTGTTTTCTACTGATATACTGTTTTTTTAAATTTAAGAATTAATTGTCTGACATAGGTATGTTCACAATTCTATCCAAGAATCATTTTGTAAAAGGCAGCAGCAATCTTTGATGCACAACGATTTTTAGAACCATATCAACCATATAATTTTTTAGCCCAACGGTAAACTATGTCTAATAAAGAAAACATCCAAATTATCAATTTGGTTAAAATATTACATATAATTTGACGGATTTTAAACCTGCAGTACAACCTAACTCCAATAGTATTTTTTGTACGTATTGATAAATATCTATTAATTCACGGTTTTTCTATATTTTAAAGAATAAAATTTTATTATTATTAGAATTTTTAAATATAGTATAGTAAGTATAGTAAAATGTCAAAAAAAACTGATTATCAATAATTTCTGTAGAGGCAATGCAGTTCTAATTTCAAAAGACGTGTTTTATAATGTAAGAACAAAATAAAATGCATTTAGAACATCTAATAAAAATAATAAAACTTAATACAGTTTTGCTTTTTATCACCTATATTAATTATACAAAAAATTGGTGCAGATGGGTAATAGTATTTGAAATTTTAAAATTGACGTGTCGGCGCCTGAATTATAGTGGTTCTAGTTCCCTCTAGTTTTCATCATTTATACCAAATTACAATGTTCCAATTATTTTATTAATCGAGTTATTTTTATTAGAAATTTTTAAACGGACACCCTGTAATAAATCAAATTTAGGAAATAAGCCTATATTCATAGTAATAAAGTAAATACTAACAAAGATAATACTGTAGTAGTATTATCTTTGATACTAATAAAGTTAAATATTTTAAATTTTCACCGAGGAAGGAAAATCAAATTTACTATATGTTTTTATGATGCCTTTTTATCTGTTTTTTCTTATCCAGTTCAACAGGATCCAAAATTTAAAACACCACAACAAATAAAAAACTAGGACTAGAATTTTGGAGAACTGATTATTTTATATTTTGACAAATGAAATTCGCTATAAATGGTTTTTGCAAAATAAAGGCACTAGTTTGCATTTTACTAGCGAAGCTTATTTTACAATTTTTTTTAAACAAAAATAAAGTTTGTGTTAAAAGTCTTCTTTATACTTATAAATATTTTATAGAAGACATACCTACATTATACTTTGGGGAATACTTGCCTTTATGACAGTAACTTTAATTAATTGTAGAAAAATATAAAAGTAACATATATATATATATATATATTTATATATATATATATATATATATATATATATATATATATATATATATATATATTATATATATACATAGTCATGAAGTGGGACCCCCGTTTATTGCTTTAAATATTGAAATTGGGAAAAATGTTTTATACAAAAATATTTTGGTTTTTGCTGCTCTATATTTTGCAAACAACGTTATGTATACAGGGTGTATCAAAAAGTCCGTACAAGAACAAAGTTCATTTTTTTAAATTTTTTGTTACATTTTTGTTTTCTGCATAAAATTCTAGATATTTTTTATTCAGCATATCATATCCGCATGTTCAACTGTTTACGAGATATTCGCATTTAAATACAAATTTAGAAGGGAAAAATCCGCTCATTTTTAATGTTGTTTAACGTTTCTATGGTTTCAGCGGTTTTTTGAGAGTTGCATAGTAACCATATATGCTATAGAGATTAATAAAAATGTCATATTGACAGTTTTATTAATCTGAAAAAAAATTGTTTTAATCGTTTTTTTCTTGTTTAAGGTTTTACCTATTTCTACTCATCATGTGATATATAATTACCTATTAATTATTACTATGGGTGTTTTGTCACTCTACTAAAACCATAGAAACGTAAAACAACATTGAGAGATGAGCGGATTTTTTCATTCTAAATTCGTATTTAAATGAGAATATCTCGTAAACAATTGAATATAGGGATATGATATGTTAGATAAAAAAATCTAGAATTCATGTAGATATCGAAAATGTAACAAAAAATATAGAGAGTCATTTAAAAAATGAACTTTGTCCTTGTACGTCTTTATGATACACCCTGTATACATAGCGTTGTTCGCAAATATAGAGCAGCAAAACCATGTTATTTTTGTATTAAACATTTTTTTCCAATTTGAATATTTAAGCAATAAATGGGGTCCCTACAGACTTACCACAGTATATATATATATATATATATATATATATATATATATATATATAATATATACTTATATATATAATATATATATATATATATATATATATATATATATATATATATATATATATATATATATATATATATATATATATATATATATATATATATATATATATATATATATATATATATATATATATATATTTATTTATTTTATCCACACTTCTACATTCAAAAAGACCAATACTTAAGCTGTTTACTATACATGTATAATATTGACAAGATAAAAATTCTAAAGAACTCCCCATATGCATGAAAATGCACTTTCGTGTTGTCTAGGAAATCAAATCAAACAAAGAGTAGTATCCAAGTTACGGCATTGTAAAGCCCGTTTATCAATGTGCTAATTTTGAGAATCGATTTGCATTTCATTCCATAACAAAATGCTAAGAATGTCAATTTAATGGTTTAAGAAGCAATAAATTATGTTCGTGTTGATTATTGTTTTACAGGGCGGGTAGTTTAAGATGTCAAAGAATTATCAAGCAAATCAGGTAAGAGCTATTGTTTTATTAATTTTTGTAAACAAGCTATCATTACTTTAAAATATAAACTATTTTATTACAGGATTATATAGAAAAAATTAAAAGAATTATAATTATTTAAGCAATAACAATTCAATAACGCACATAAATTAAAAAACTGAAAAATAAGTTTAAATTATTAGATTAGGGATACCGTGCAATAAACTCTTAAATAGGTTCATGTTATATAGAATATTTTTATAATAATAATTTGTTTTTTCTAAAAGATAAAATTTGACAAAACATATACTAACAAAAACATATTAGGAAGTAAAAAAATTCTCTTAAGTTCAAGCGAGGGTTTAAGGTATTTTTTTAAAATTTAGATATCGAGAAGTAAATGCCAAATTAATAACAGATAATTACCTGTAACTTCCTTATAGCCCCTTAAAAATCATGCTAATAAATTAAAGTCCCATACACCTCCCTAAAAGCTTAACTTTATTTTGAAACTACTAGACCAAGTCTTATCTATTTTTGGTTGGATGTGCGGCGGAGTGGCGGACATGTTAGTGCTGGTAACCCTTAAAAAAATTATTTAATGAAAATCAGTATATGTTCCCTTTCAAAAAGGTCAAAAACATTTGTTAGATAAACCAAGAAAATCAGTTTTTTCTACTTTAATCGCTTTATATAACTTTGTATTGGTCGCAAAGCAAATTGTAGAAAAAGTTCTTTTATTAATTTTTTAATAAAATACGATAAGAACGAAATCAAAAATTTATTAAGCTTGTTGCAAAATAGCAATAACAAAAAAGGGCAAAAAACATAAGGTTTTGCATGATTTTTTTTGGTCCTTTAGATTTTTCGGAAAACCTCCACATTCGTTCAAAAAAAGAATTTCATGCTCTGATGAAATATTATGCTAAATTTTATTAAAATCGGTGCAATAGCTTTTTTACAATAATTTTGCAATACAATTTTGTTAAAAGAATAGACACTTTTGGAAATTGGGTGATGTCCAAAATGAGATCTATACGTTTGATTTTTCTTTCACATAAACTACATATATCAAAGCTCTCAAATGGTTTTTTAAAAACAAAGGTCGACTCATTTGGCTGCCCTTAGCAACAATTTTAAATTATGGACAATTTTTTTTTGCTTATAAACAATTATCTCCGCGAATTTTTAATGAAAAATTTTAGTAAATATGGTTTCACAGTACTCGAAAAGGCGCTTCTTTTTATGTATCAAAATTGTTAATCAGTTAATTGGTTGCCAGCTTACAAGCTGTCAAAGGTGACAAACAATTGCAAAAATTAACTTTTTGCACCTTGTTTAAAAATAAAAACTGATTACTCTAGTTTAAATTAAAAATAACGTTTCCTTTTTCTTTTTAATTTAAAGAACATTTTTTGAAAGATTTTAAATTATTCGCTTTGTGCAAGTCACTGCAAATGGACGACTTCCAGACAAATGGCGTGTTCCAATTCTGACAATTGACAAGCCTACGTTTAGCAGTTAATTTATATTGGTATTTTAATGTTTAAAGAATTATAATATAAAATATTTTTTACATTTGCAATATATTTCTTAATTAACATAAAGACCAAAAAAAAAAATAAAACTTTGTGTGACTAACATGGGCTACTGATATGAAGTGACAAGATTAGATCAATTCGTAATTAGGACAAAAACTATTTCTAAAGAGTTTTACCTTTTTTTAGCCTTAATGTTAAAATTAAATTAAAAATGGTTGTCAAATTGTCCCTTAAAAAGTTGACCTATTGGTCATCTCCATGGCAGAAACATGTTCCTCCTCCCGTAGAGGTCTATGGCCTTTCATAAAACAATTTAAGAGGTAAAAGACAGTGTTTTATTAAAAAAAATTTTTTTTGTTTATTTAAAGAAACTTAAAAAATGATTATAATTGTTATATATATATATATATATATATATTATATATATATATATATATATATATATATATATATATATATATATATATATATATATATATATATATATATATATACAGGTAAATCTGTGAAGTAAGACCCCTCGTTTATTGCTTTAACTATTCAAATTGGGGAAAATGTTTTATACAAAATTATTCTTTTGCTGCTCTATATTTTGCGAATAATGTTATGTATACAGGGTACATCAGAAAGTCCGTACAAGGACAAAGTTAATTTTTTTAAGTGACACCCTATATTTTTTGTTACATTTTTGTTTTCTGCATAAAAAACGTTCCGCAGTTTTTATCTTGAATTTGCATTCTACAATGATTAAAACCATATGGCATAATTCATTTATTGGAAATCTTTTGCTATATCTGTTTTTAGCTGTAACATCTGCTCTGGAGGATTAGAAATGTAGTTAAAATATTAATTTTAAACTTCAAAAACTGTCGTTTTGACATTTTTAGCTAGTAACTATGGTTGTTATGTCACTCTTTAAAAACCGCTGAAACCATATAAACGTAAAACGGCATTAAGAGATAAGCATATTTTTCCCTTCTAAATTTGTATTTAAATGCGAATATCTCGAAAACAATTAAGTATAGAGATATGAAATGCCAGACAAAAAATATCTAGAATTTTATGCAGAAAATAAAAATGTAACAAAAAATATAGTTATTAAAAAAAAGAACTTTGTCCTTGTACAGGCTTTCTGATACACCCTATATACATAACGTTGTTCTTAAAATATAGAGCAGCAGAAACAAACATATTTTTGTAAAAAACATTTTTCCGCAATTTGAATAGTTAAAGCAATAAACAGACTTACCCTGTATATATGTCTAGAAAAATGGTCTAGGATTAGGAGAAAAAGTGAACCCGGTTATTTTGGATATTTTATGGAAAAAAGAAGAAACTTTTAAAAGAGGCAAATTTATTTTGTCTTAAGGGTACAAAGAAAAAATATAGAAATTCCAAATGATTTTTCTATTAAAGAAATGCGGTATTAATAATTATTATTGTTGGATTATTAAAATGGAAGTAGTCCTATTTTGGAATAATTAATTTTATAAATAAACGAGTTAATTAAATTTGTTAAAAGTAATTTGATTTACTCTAACATTTGCCCTAATTTTCTTTAAATTTAGTAACACTTGCTCTATAAAAATACTTTTAAATTATCCCAATAATCTCAATACAAATACATAGGAGTTAATTAGAAAAAAGGAAGAAAATAATTAATATATTTATTTATGAATAAAAACAAAAAAGGTTTATATTTACAAAACAAAAACAACAGTTCGATTTTTAAAGAAAATAAGAAAATCCTGGGGAAGAGTAAGATACTCTTGCTACAGCCGGAGAGGCCGCGTAAGCGATTTGTGACGCAGGAGCTGCATAAGAGATTGGTGCTGCAATTTTAGCTATTGCGGGAGTTGAAGTATATGCACTGATGGGAGCTGCCACTTTTGCAATGGCAGGAGCAGCAGCTGGTTCTTTGTGGACAATCGCATTAAATCCGTTGACTGGGTCAGCAGTGTATTCTACAGTCCTTTTGGTACCTAAAAAATGTTTTATAAGTAAGAAACAATACTGAATTTAGATAGCTTATATATACTTTCTTATTTAAAAACTTATCGTTTTAAAACGTATGGACGATACATGTTATATAACTACAGTTAACTATCGGTTTTTTTTCGGTTGGTCGGTTTTAGTCTTACGAGTTTTCTCCTGGCTGTGGGGGGTTTATCAATAATTCAAAACCTAATTCTCCACTTATTATTTACTACTTTTTTTTTATCTTGGGACAGTCCACAAAGGCTGATGTCTAAGTACTAATGTACCGTAGGTGTCTTAAGTGTGGTAAGAGGGAGTTTGTTCACACGGGACTTAAATATTTGGAGATTAGGAGGGGAAGGAAAAACTTCTGCGGGCAGCAGGTTCCATAGTCTTGACACTCTAGGGATGAAGGAATAAAGAAACCGGGAAGTTCGGGACCTCTCTAATTGAACTGTAAAAGGATATATAAAAGTTGCACTACGTGTTACTCTGATGGGAGCTGCCAGAAAAGGAATTATACTGGCCAACTCCTCTGAACAAAAACCATAAAAATACATAAAAAAGAGCGACAGATCCCCTACAGCTCGACAGTGGGCAAGAAGAGAAAGCCTCTCTGTGAGCGTGGGATCATTGATAAGACGAACGGCTCTTCTTTGAATGGAGTCCAGAACGCTAAGTGTTGTAGGGGACGCCATTCCCCAAACATGAGAACAATATTCTAGAAAGGGTCTGATTTAGGATACATAGAGAGAATACAGATTGGAAGATAAGAAATACTTTCTGGCTCGAAAGAGGCTTTTTTGAAGCTGCCGAGGCTATGGATGTAATGTGCTTGTGCCAGTTTGGGTACAAAGTAACGCCAACAAGAAATATTTTCTGGCTCGGAAGAGAAATCCAATCTTTTTTGAAGCTGCCGAAGCTATGGATAAAATGTGTTTGTGCCAGTTGAGGTTATTCTCAAAAGTAACGCCGACAAGATTAAACGACTCTTTGTTCTGCAGAATTTGGCCGATCATATGTAACGAATGAGCATTGGCAGACTTTTTCGCGAAAGCAAACATGACTGTGTTTTCGACACAGGCATTAAACTGAACAATATTTTTGGATCTTGTAAAAGAGATATCTGCATTGACCCGCGCTTGTTTTCCAAATGAGAATTACATGGTGGCTATGAATGAGATTGATTGTGGAAGAGAGAAGATCGTTAATGTGTAGAAGAAACAGCGTGGGTGAGAGCACTGAGCTCTGGGGCACCCCAGTGTTAATTTGGTAGAAGCTGGAAGAATGACCATCACACAGTAACTGATTTACGTCGATTAGAAAGGAAACTGGAGAGCCAAGAGCAAAACTTAGGTGGAAGACCGTAAGAAGGAAGTTTGTTAAGAAGCCCATCATGCCAGATCCGATCGAAATCTTTGGATATGTCCAGAGCAACGATTTGGGACTCACCAAGAAACTCAGGGGACTTGTTCCAGTTGTGTGAGACAAGGGATAGAAGATCAGCTGTGGATTTTCTGAGACGGAATCCATACTGTCTATTATGTAAGATCTTGTGTTTTTTCAGAAACTTTAAGATTTGAGAATTAATGAATTTTTCCATTACTTTGCAAACAATAGAAAGAAGAGAGGTCTATAGTTAGAAGGGAGAGTTTTGCATCCTTTTTTGGGGACAGGTTGCACACGTGCAGCTTTCCAACTCTCCGGGAAAGTGTCCGTGTCGTAAGAGATTCAAAAGCGGCGAGTTAGGATGGGTGCAAGTTCGGGAGCACATTTTTTTTTTAAGACGATTGCTGGTATGCCATCCAACCGTACGATTTTTTGGTATTAAGAGGAAAAAGAATACTCTTGGTCTGTTTCACTTTAAAAATGATATCGGACATTTCATGAGGAACAGGGACAACTGTTGGAAGAGGAAGATTAATAGAAGGATCAAGCGTAGAATTGGCAGCAAATTGTTTGGCAAACTGTTCGGCTTTTCCTTTAAAAGTAGAAACAATTTCATCTTCAGAGATTGGGAGTGGAAAAGAATTTGTGCAGAAGTTTTGACAAGAGAGAACTTTAAAACGGTCTTTTGCTTCTAAGATAGTCTGAATATACTAATTTCTTGCTTCGATGCTAGCCTGTCGATTTTTCGGACTAGGGTTTTGGAGAAACTTTTTTTGGCTTGAATTTTTAATAGTCTGGCTTTGTCACAGGATTTAGAAAACCACGGTTTGTGATTTGAAGTTATGGGATTCTTTTTAGTGTGTGGAATATAGGTCTCAATGCCTAGTTAAATTGTTTTAACTTGGTATTATCTCAGTGAGGAAATACTGACATATTCAATATTTTTGGGTAAAAACCTTTTTACTTGCTATTTTTATTAACTTTTTGTCATTTTACACATTTTTTAAATGTTTTATTTTAAAAAATTATATGATGCACTTTGTGCACCAACATATTTTTTTATCTTTTATATTAAAAATAGCAGGTTTGAATGTTTTTTTTGGTACTTGCCATTCTAATTATTTTATCAATTCATTGTGAATGTATATAAAGATACTTGGACTTATTATAAATTTAATAAGAAAATCTTAATTGAAACTTTGATATTCCACGAATATGCTGGGCGAAAAAGGGTCGAATTTCACCCAATTCTTTTAATCGCGTCATTTAAAATAATAACTGAGTAAGTCTTTTTTGATATGAAAAAACAGTACATATTAAACCAAGCATGGTTTAGAGCTAAAAAACATTTAATAAAATTCAATATTTTAACTGTCTATAGTAAGATTATTTTTTGCTTTATCTTTTTATTCAAAGTAATAGGTACTATTCTACTAACCGTCAGGTTCAATAAGAGAGTAGCTTCCTTCCACTACATCCCCATTTCTAGTTTCACTTTGGCTCTTACTATCTCCAGTAAGTCCGTCTTGAATGTCATATCCGTAGCTGTACTGAGGATTGGGGTCATAATCTTCACCTTGGGCAACTACAGCTTTGGCAACAGGAGCTGCGTAGGTTAATTGAGCTGGAACACCAGCGATCGGGATATTTCCTGCGTGCACGTAGGCAAAAAAGATAGCGCATACTAATAGCTGAAAAGAAATTAAAATTAAAAAATAAAAAAGTTAAATAAAAAAACATCAATGTTTAAAGCCTGATAACTCGGAAACGGCTCAAGTGGCGAAATTTTTCATTGAGACTTTTTTTGTAGGAAATTTAATTTCCTATAAATATATGTGCAGATAAATTTTTTTGCCTCAAAAGTTTGGAAGTTTTGACGCAAAAATTAAAGAACGACTAAAATATCGAAAATTAAATTGATAGACCTTTTAATAGTAATATTAAGAGCTCGAACCTTCACGATATTTTTTCTGCCACCTTGAACAATATTTTCGATATATTTAAAAAAAGTCGATATTTTTGACCCAGTCTAGTATATACATTTTAAAAAGAGCTTATAGTATTTTTTAATTACTATGTTTTTGGATGTCTTTTTTGGGCTTAGACATTATTGAGGCAGATTAAGGCGGTATTCTAGTCTAGAAAGTTAAAAAAATAGTTTTTTTTTCATATTGCAATACTCTAGATATTCAAGAATATCTAAAAGGATTTTTTTAAATTCAAATTATTTTAAAAGTTATGGCTAACGTTATTTAGGTAAAGCTTTTGTTCAGCGCAATGAAGCTAGGATTAGACGTTCTGAATTTCGAGCTTAAAGTGCTTCAAAAAAAGAAAGAACTGCTCGTTTTGCGGAGAGAAATTTGATAAGTATTCAATTTGAGGTAAAAGAAGATCCGGTATACGGAGCTGAAATCGCCGATTAAAGAAATGTAAGTTATATGTACTGTTCTATCTACTAGACTGTCTGAAACTTAATTTAAAACTTTAAACGCGTTTTTTCGAAACAACTTTTTCTTTCAAAACGTTTGTCACAAAATATCAAGTTCTTATTGAAAGTCCAGGAAACGAACCATTTTGCCCCTCAATTATTTTTTTTAAAGCATAGAATGACTTAAAATTTTGACAGTAGGTAACGAATAATCCAGTGATAAAAATCTATCAAGCCGAAGGGCGCCTTTACCTTGGGTGTAGTTGCCAAGCCATCTCGGGAGTGGATTTTTTTTTATATTTTAACCACAGGAATCGATAGAAAAATAATTTCTAAGCAAAAAATGTTCTATGCATTTTTTTTGTAAAATGCATACTTTTCGAGTTATTTGCAATCGAAAGTCGGAGTTTTTTCGTCGATAAAATCAACGTTTTTAACCGGTTTTCTGGAAATAACTAATAATTTTATAAAAAAAACTGTAAATAGCAAAACTGTAGCCTTAAAAAAAATGTTTTTTTTTTGTAATTGCTATGGGTATTAAATTGTTACTTGTAAATTACAAACATTTTGCTTTTTTAAAATTTACGGTATGACGAAAATTAAGTGAGATATATACGTTTAAAACACGTGTGTATAGACAAGCACTACTTTGTTTCAGCCCTTTAAATTCACCCCTTTAAAAAAGTAAGGGTTTTAAACAGTTTTAATATATAGGACCTTATAGCTCTTGAAAAAACCAACAAAATGGTTTTTTAAAGAACTTTTTATTACAAAAACTGAAGCAGTTATGCTTAAAAAACGAAAATTTTATGGAGCATTTTAAAAGCGACTCGATGAATTAAAAAAAAATCCGCGGTTTTGTACTATTTTTGGCATTGTAATATTGTAAGCGAAGAATTTTTAAGTATTAAAAAAATTACAAAATTAAATTAGTAATACTTTTGAGCCGTCAGCTTTTTTAATTACAACTCTGTGACAATATGTTAATTTTTCTAGGGTGAACCATTTTTTTTAATAAATCATAATACGGGTTGATTTTTAAGGGTTGAAATATAATAAATAATGTTTAAAAGAATTAAATACTTATTTTTTAATTTATATGAGCCTAATTTTATGTGACTAAAGCTTTAATATAAAAGTTTTGAAAGTTTTTGCAATAAGGGATGGTTTTTACCCCTAAAAAATAAAAAGCGACCTTCAGCATAATGGAGATTTTAAAGAGGAGGGTGAGCTTAATCCTAAATTTTCATGCACAGTGTAATAATATATTAATTTTTAGGGCAAATATATTTTTTTAAATCATAATAGGGGTTTATTTTAAAGGGCTGAAATATTTTAAATAATGGTTCAAGGAAACAAAATACTGCTTTTTTAACTTAGTAACTCAAATTTTACTCAACTTAAGCTTAAATGTATAGTTTTATAGGTTTTAGCAATAAAGGGTAGTTTTCAACCCTAAAAAATAAAGAGCGCCCATCGGCATAATATAGATTTTGAAGAGGAGGGTTAGTTAAGCTTAATTCCAAATTTTCATTCAAATCTATACATTTTGAAAAAATTGCAAGGTTATGCACTTTTTCTAGCTTCGTTTTCTGGACTATGAGCGATTTTCTTGAAATTTAGCATAATTTTTTTTATATACTCCTCTATGGCAGAAACCAACAAAAAATCTAAATTTTTAATTTTTTACTATTTTTTAAAATTTGGAAAACTTAAAAAATAACTAAAAAACTATCTTTTTTAAAAAAGAGCCCTATTTTGCGATACATTTTTTTATTTATCTGGTTCCTGTCATAATGACATTTGTACTGATAAAGAATCTACTTTTTTTCTATTTTTTAAATGACCAGAAGGGTGAGAATCGTGATAAGATGAATACGTTTTTTTTCCCTCTAATTTAACCAAGGGCGGATTCAGAAAATCCTTACGGGGGGGGGGCGGTCTTAGGCAGAATAACCGGAGGGTTTGTGGGGTATTTGTATTGGAATACTCCTCAACGTAGAAGAGGTCCGGTTGTCCGGAGGTCCTTCGTCCAGGTGAGCCACCCGTCTGGCTCCACCTGTAAATTGCTAATTACAATAGGCCTACGTATTATAGTGACCACATTATTTATTACAAATAACTAATGCCTAACCAAATGCAATAGACAGCATAAAAAGTTTTTAACTAATAACCAACTAAGTACCGTAAAAAGAGTTACGTTTATCCATTTTTAAATTGTTTTTTTTATTTTTTCCTTTTTTTTGGCTGAAGGGGGGAAGGGCGATTGTCCCATTTGCCCCTCTCTTAATTCGCCATTGACTTTTTAGATTAAAATACTCCCTTAAGTTTGTTTTTTCCTTTTATTAAGAGAAGGGTTAACTTACTCTGAATGCCATTTTTAATTGTATTTTAAACTGATTACTGAATAACACTTACTATTGTAATGTTGATGCATTACGGCAAATGATCTTATATATTTAAAAAAAGTAGAGCAATTTAAAATAAATTCAGGCTTTTCGTGTACAACTGAGCCAATAACCGGTAAGCCATACAGAGTTAATGAATAAGTGAATGTTATATCATAATTTTGGTACAAGAATTTCTTTATTGTCAAGGTTAAGATGCAGAATGCAATAATACGTTTACATAAGGGCATCTGCTTAATAATTATGGTGCCAATTTAAAGAAAGAAAAGGTCAAAGATGTAATTATTAATATAGCTGTTTCTGTTACTACAAAAGGTAACATACGTATACTTAATACAATTATATTATTGTGCGCTTCTATATTTATAAAAAATATGTACAATTACTAATTTTTATAGCTTTTTATTATTTGGTCTTACTAAAAAAAAATTTTTTACAAGCCTGCGGAAAACGCACAAATCTGCGTGCGAAAAATAGCACTTTTCCGTACTAGTGCGAAAAAGTAAAATCTTTTAGTTTGTGGAACATAAATTAGTATCTAATTATAAAATAATGCATAATTTTGCTTATAATAGTTATATATTTGAAGAAACTGAATTTTGCTCTAATTTTGCAGTCTTTTAATAACATTTATTAAATAAAATAAAATAATCCTAATTTACCAAATGTAAGTACATATTTTTAATAACTCCATATAAATTATCAAAGAATCCATAGCAACCAACTAATTGTTTATGCATTTATCAAAAATTAATTTTCTGTCACGCATTTTTCAACCAAATTGGAGAAACATTTTCAATGGATTTAGACAACGATTTACCAGCATCGATTATCGATGTAGCAGAAATAGCAAGTTTAGAACTCCTGCCCATGAAATCTCGTCACAGGTATGAAAAAGAATTTGTTATGTTGAGAGCTGGTGTCAAAGTAAGGGTGTGAAGTCTTTTAAAGAAGAGATTTTTCTACCATGGTCTATTTCTCTTATTTATCAAAAACATGTAAGCCCAATACATTATGGTCTAAATACTCTTTGCTAAAATGTATCATTAAGTTACGAAAGAACATAGATTAAAACAAGTTTTTCAAAGTGACGGCCTCCCTAAAAAACAAAGCGTTGGTTTTAGACCCAAAAAGGCTAAAGTCTTTTTAAAAGAAGAAACATCGAAATTCATGGATGAAGCGCCAATAAATTACATTTTATATAAAACTGGCTACGATTTTTGGCTTAGCGGGCGCTTGTCGTAGAGAGGAGTTAACAAAAATATGTCTGGACCATATTGATGACCAAAATCCCAGACTCAAAAAATCACAGCTCTAGAAGCTTTGTTATATCTGGAAATGCCGAAAATGGAAAATTTTTGAATCTATACACGACAACACCACATAGGCGATATTTTGTGAACTATAAACGCGTATTGTGTACAGTACAATGTATTGGCATTAATACCTTCGGAAAAATGCCATCTAGAAATAGCGGCCTATTTCAGACTTCCTAACCCGGAATTGTATACTGGGCATAGCTTTTGCCGGTCCACAACATTTCTCGCAAACTCCGGAGAAGAAATATCCAACGTCAAATGTCTTGGAGGCTGGAAGTCTACATCAGGATACCTCGAGAATTCAACAAATTTTGGAAAGGATATTTTAAACAAAATACTCAATTTTACCTAAACACCTTCCACTATCCAGAAACAACCGTCAATGCCATCTTCCAATGTACTAAACCTCTCGGTTTAAGAATTTACTTTCATAGTTGCAAAAGATTGGCTCATCAAGAACCCAACGCCGCCGCCGTCAACGTTTTCTATAGAAAAGCAACTCGCGTATGCAATAAATTTGCAAAACGCGACAAATTGTACTTTTACTATAAATGTTAATAATAATTAGTGTATAAATTCCTTCGTTAATAAATAATTGTTTAATCATAAATTTTTAAAATTATGTTGGTTTTTCCTCTCGCTTGTAGAAAACTATTGTTCCATAAGGCCCCCACAGACTACGGTTATTTTCATCCATTTGTATCGCGGCGATTCGGAACGGCGTGTTGAATCGGCGAACTGTTTTGCCCACATATTAAAGGCCCCCACAGACTACGGTTATTTTCATCCATTCGTATACATACAAATGGATGAAAATAACCATAGTCTGTGGGGGCCTTTACAGTAAATTTGGACCGTTTTTTTGTGCGTCCTACGGTTACGTCTTAAATAGGAAGCATTTTAAATAAAAATAACAAGCATAAACTTGTGCCTTTGTTTCCCTGACTCCACTCATGCAAAAAAACCGTAAATTTTAAATAAAATTCTCACAAACTATCAGTAGAAACGTCACGAGTCGAACCGTTGTTCCAAAAATTAAGCGCCAGCAAAACTTTTTACCGACGATGCGGCACGACGGTTTTGCTCCATAGACATCCGTTTTTGGCATATTTTACACGCCGTTTAGAATCGCGGCGATACGAATGGATAAAAATAACCGTAGACTGTGGGGCCCTTAACACTTGCGGAAAGTAACTTTTTCGCTTTTGGCTGCTTACCCGAACTTCGCTGCGCGTCGTTCGTGTAGCGGCAGCCGCGTGCGGAAAAGTATCATTTTCCGCACTTGTTAGGAAAATAACTATTCTTTTACATTATACGGCAAAATTTAAACACTTTTATTGATTTTTGAGTTTCGATCAGTTAATCTATTGCAATATTTTTGTCACGTTATTTTTTTCATCTTGGAATAGTTCACGAGCTATGTTCCCGAATGGCCTGGCTCCTAAGATGCGATGTACGATAAAACCTCGATAACCTTCAAATGTTCAGGGTGGCGCCTTTTCGATGGATTTTCAGGGTATTGGGAACACCACAAGAGATCAAATCTAATCTATCATTTTTATATTAGATTTTTACAACATTTGCAAAGGTGAAAAAGATCGCGGCTAACTTGATTCATCTCAGAGGTAAAGGGCATTTTTTAAATTTTAACGATTTCAGTACACTTTTATATCTCGGTTGTTTATAAAAAGTGGTAAATAGCATATTTATGTAGGCTTTTACGAAGAATCCAGTGGCACACTTAATTTTTTCTTTAATTGGTTACAGTTTTAAAGATATAACCCAAAGTTGCCTTTTTTAAATGGGACACCCTGTATATTATTTGACTATTTGATTTCTGATAAAATAAATATCTACTGATATCACACACTTTATTTTTATTTTTTAAGAAGTTGTTTATATCTAAAAAAAAATACAGAAACTCACGGTTGACTGTGTTACAGTTAAACATTTAAAAATATCAAATATTAAATAAAAAAGATTATGCCTATTCATTAATTTATTTTTTCGAATCAGTAACCCGACATCCTGTCCTGAGGTGGGCACAAGATCATTCTGGGCACGGCCCACCGGGCTTCCCTTCTTTATAGGCCAATGTCTACGAGGGCTTAAAGATCAAGTACTATTTTACCGTGAGTGTTTTAGTTTCAGAGAGGGGTTTAAAAATTGGGAGGTTAGAGGGGTAAGAAAGTACTGCTCGCAGCAGGTTTCGGAGTCTAGATACTCTAGGAGTAAAGAAACGAATAAAGTGAACCTTCATGTTGTTCTATTGGGAGCCATTCAAGAAAGAAGTATATTGGCTAATTCGTCGTAACAGAAGCCCTAAAAATACCTATAAAAGAGTTACAGATCCCGTGCAGCTCTTTATTGGGCAAGAGAATGAAGAATTTTTTTAAAAGTAGGGTTATTAACAAAGCAAATGGTTGTTCCTTGGATGCAAACGACAGTAATAAAAGCTTTGGAAAAAGCAATTTCTAAGATATGGGAACAGTATTTCAAAGAGGTTTCAGATTAACTGAGAAATACTTTTTGGCTCGAACAAGAAATCCAAGCTTTTTGGAAGTAGTGGCTATGGCTATAACGTATATATGCCACTAAAGGTTATTCTTAAAAGTAGTAAAGGCAAATTGTTTTTAAAGCCCTAATTTTTTTTCATTAGAATTGACATAAAATTAGTAATCCTCTTAAAACTTATTAGGTGATTTATATTTTTGTGGCACCATATTTACATACGTGTATCAACAATTAAAAAAAAATTGTTTGGACAGGTCTTCCAGTGAAACAGGATTGGATTTCTGGCTTTCCCTATATATATAAAAAAAGATCTTTAAAGTGAACCTGATGAACAGGAAATATTATATTACGATGGCAAGTCTTGAAAAATGGGGCTTTCGGAAGAGATTTGAAAATACTGGAAGCTATATTAAACAGCAAAACTATTTGAAATGTTATAACTGTTTAATTTTTAAAAGTTTTTAATATTTTCAATATTACATATCTTTTACCAATATGTATTAAAAGTAGAAGTAAGCCCTAGACTTCGACAGAATATTGACTTTTTGTGTTATGGCATTTTAGGTATTGATTGTTACCTTTTTTATTTTCTATCTTAAATAGCAAGTTTATCACAAGAATTAAATTAATTGTTGTTATTTAAGGTGAATATAACCCCATTAAGAAAATTGTTGGTTTAATTTTGTTTTTCTCATGTTCTTGGTTTAAAACAATTTATTAAGTATTTCGCATTTTTTTTAATATGAGGAAAGCCACTGATACGGCCCTGTTCAGATCTTGTTGGATGATACTGTATAAAGCAGTCATAGTTTCAAAAGATATTTAAATAATCTTAGTAATTTTTTTTTAAATATTTGTTAATAGATATGGGTACTACTCCTACGCAGATTTTGAACGTCGAGATCTTTGACTTTATATATTTATAAGACCAGTAGTACGAAGCAGTAACTAAACCAAAAACACCTATTTAAAATAAGTCCCTAATCAAAAATCTCGGCTCTTAAAGTACTAAGATCTAAAATTAGACCAAGTTTTGTCCACAATTTTATTCTAAATAAATTACATACCTAGCACATTCTTTTTCTCCTCTATTATGTGTGTTGAATTAAAGTTCAATTAGCTTATTATTTTCGCCCTTTCTTCGGCCATGATTTTGTTGTTATATTTTTTTTAACTTGGCAAGTTTTTTACTAATTTGTCTGTATTAATTAAAAAAAAGACTGTCTGTAATTATGAAAAAACAACATTCATTAATACCAACAGATCAGTAAAAACTTTCCAAGTAAAAAAAAATGGAACAGGTAAGTTATGGCCGAAAAAAAGGAGACAATATAAGCCATTAATTAAATTTTTCATTCAACACACATGTAGTACTTAGTTATGTATCCTAGAGACAAGAATGGTTAGGTATGTAATTTATTTAGAATAAATTTGGTAGGATTTTATCTACAGGGATCACTATTGGCTTTGTCTTTAATATGTGGTAATAAAGCTTTAATTGCATTTTCTAAACTTTTGGGAGCTTAAGAACAACAATAATGTATTGCACTTGGTATAAATATGAAGATAAAAGCTTTTTCTACAAAAAGTTATATTTCCATTTCTGTCGTACTTATTACTTTATATGAGAAATAATTTAATTTCTAAACCCCAACAGCTGCAATATCGCAGATCCCGATCAAGACTGTAGTATCTCGAATGTTTCACAAAATTGTTTTTTTAATAAAAATATAGACTTTCCCTAAGCTTCATCAACGTACAAAACCATAGTTTTGAAACTTGTAAACCTGTCCGCCAGAAATCTAAAGTGTAGTCGTGCTCCTATTTAAAAGTTTTTTAAAATATTATTTTTTCTTCCGTGTAAAATTTACTTATTACGACTTACCACCGTTTTGATAGGGATGTGCAATTAAAAATAGGGTTTATCTTTAGAGAATAAAGTTTATAGGTAATTAAAAAAGTATTAAATCAGCAAAACACATTAATGCTATCTACCACGCGTTTGCATGGAAAAATTTGTTTTTTTAATAAAAAAGTCACGAAAAAATAAAACCAAAAATAAGAAATTCCAAATTTAAATAATAAAGATTAATTACGTCACGTATAAGAAGTGTCAGCAATAATATTTTATTATTTTTATTTTTTCTTAATATTTAAATGGTAAAACCTGGAATTAGAGTAAATTTTAATGTTTTAATTGTTTAGAAGTATTCTTTTAGACTGACTCAAGTAAAATATATTTTTTGTTATTTTAATAACTCTAGATAGATTGTTCTTTTTTTAATGTTTTTACTAATTATAGCTTTACTAGGTCTTACCCATAATTTTAAAAATAATTATAGCTTAATTGAACTTAAAATTAGTAAATTCTACCCGAATAGACAGGTAAAAGATAAACAAAGCGGTTTTTTCATCGACTTTTATTCAGTCATATAAAAATAAATAACAACATAAATAAATATTTACAAATCCCTAATGCATAAACAGTCTTTGTTGTCTAGTGAGAATAGGCAATAGCTGGAGAAGCATATGATACTTTAGCTATTGGTTGGGCAGCGTATGCAGCGGGTGCGTGGTAAGCTACAGGTGCGGCTAATTTGGCGTATGCTGTGGGTGCGGCGTAAGCTACAGGTGCTGCTAATTTAGCGTAGGCTGGAGCAGCATAAGCTACAGGAGCAGCTACTTTAGCAATAGGTGCAGCATAAGCGGCAGGAGCAGCGGCGATAGCTTTAACAGCAACTGGTTCTTTGTGGACTACAGCGTTGAATCCATGGACTGGGTCAGCAGTGTATTCTACGGTTCTCTTAATACCTAAAAAATAATAGGGCATTTCAAAAGCGTACTTAATAGGAATATAATGCGTTATCTACTGAATAGTTCAGTACTGAAAACTTATATTAGGTATTTGCAAATAATACTTATTATTTTACTTACCATCGGGATCAACAACAGAGTAGCTTCCTTGTACGACATCTCCGTTTCTAGTTTCGCTTTGGCTTTTGCTGTCTCCAGTGAGTCCATCTTGAATATCATATCCGTAGCTGTATTGGGGGTTGGGGTCGTAGTCTTCAGTTTGTGCTACTACAGCTTTTGCTACAGGTGCCGCAGCATAGGCGTAGTGAGCTGGAGCAGCAGCATATGCCAATGGGGCGGCGATTGGAATATTACCGGCATTGGCGTAGGCGAGAAGGGACGCAAATGCTAAAAACTAAGAAAAAAAACCTATAATAACGACCTTTAATATTTTGAAGAATGTTACATATTTTGTATTTTTCGGTGACAAAATAAAAATTAGTTAAGATATTTTATTTTTTTGTATAATGGGCTTTATTTAATTTTTCAACAACAACTAATAAAAATCGAAAAATAAAAAGAGGTAAATAATAGTATGACAGCATTATTTGTTTATTCTTGGTCCAAGAAAAATATATGTTCGGCTTTAAAAAAAAAAAAAAGCAAAAACCACCAAAGTATATTAAATAACGTATTAGGGATATAATATATTCATGATTCCTTAACGAAACACAATACACAACACAAATTTATTATATAAGGATTTTTTTGAAATATAATTTTGTCATATTAAAATGTACACGACAGAGAAAAATATAATTTATTCAATTTATATTGTTCAAAAAAATAATGTAAATTATTATTTTCATAATTTAAAATTCTTGTCTGCTAAAATGTTAACATTATAAAAAATATAAAACATGTGCCCTACATCCTAAAAAAAATAATTTGATTAAAATGTATAAAATGTATTCTGATTAAAATAAGCCAGGTCTCCCCAATAAAATTAAAAAATTATATTTGTAAATATACTAAACAGAAATGAAATAAGATTAATATATATGGGATTTCTCTTTTAAGTAAAATTTTTTTAAAGCTTTAAAATAGGCAATGTAAAAATATTGAAAAAAAAAGATCGTGTAGAATCTAGACATAATTTTATGTCGTAAATAAAGTAATACAAATTTTAACAATACCTTATCTGCGCACTATAAAATCATTTCAACATTCTTATGTTTAAGTTTTTTTTGGTATTTATTTTGTTATCAAGAAATCACGACTTTTAACCTAAACATCCCCTAAAAAGTGTTTTTTATTAAAAAATATTCTATTTTTGTCAAAAGGAAAACACCAACCGGGCATACACATGTATATTATTGAATAAATTGTAATAGGTTTAGAAATTGCAAAAAGAGGAAATAAGTCTTAAACCCAGTTTATATATATTGACAGTTAAATTTTATGTCTAGTTTTACAAATGATTATCAAATTAGTTAAATAAAGTTTCGGGAATAAGATTTAAATAAATGTAAAAAATAAAAATATATACAATAATTTAAAAAAAATAATTAAAAAAATATGTGCCTCATCAATAAAAAAAAAATCAGAAGCAGCAAAAAATAAAAAAAAAATGTTTATCCAGGTTTAAATATTGAGCTACAAATGTCAAAAACCACTTATACCTTAACCTTTATTTTTATTTAAGAGGCAGATGCTAAAATATTAAATATTTTCCTTATACTTAGTAGGTAGAGGTTAAGTACCAAAAATACGTGTCCATGCAACGTTTTATTATTTTTTTATATTCATATTACCTTTCATTTTTTTACAAATTATTTCTTAAGTGGACACCATTAAGTAATTTTTTTGTTATATTTTTTGTTCTATTATTTTTTTTAAAATTAAAGACGCGAGTGTTAAAGGTATAAAGATTTTTTAAACGGCATTTTTTTAAATTTCTGTTTTGAATTTTTTGCATTTGCACTTTTATTTGCTGTCATTGTTGCATGAAGTAAAAGATTATATTTTTTATGTTAAAGCATTTTGTGTAGCAAGACGTATTTTTTTTTTAAATATACTGATCTAAAGGTTATTAGGAATTATTGTTAAAACTTTAGATTTTGTGCCAGGACGGAACCAGATTATGTCTCAATTAATAATTTTTAAGATTTATAAATTTCTAACAAACAGGTACTTATCTAAGTATAAAACTAGGGATTTTTTAAGATAAGATAATATATTAATCAAAACACGGGTCTGGTGTCGTTTAGCTCCATTCGATGTGAAAAAAATAAAAACTACTGATAAAAAAACACATTTTGTTTAGTATATTTCAAAAAGAAAAAACCCGAAAAAATACATTTTTGCAGAGAGAAATATAATTAAAAGTGGAAAAAACACTATATTTTTAGGTTAAGTAAAAGGCCAGATTTTGCAACGTTGTCGGATCAACAAAAAAGGTTTTAAATTTAGCTTTAAAGCATTATGGATTAAATAATAATACACAAATTACAAAAAAAAATATATATTTTTTTAAATAAGGTTATTATTTAAAAGTGGAGTGCACCTTATTTTTGCCTATAAAAAATTGAAATATTAATATATCAGACTTTATTCATTTTGTTCGACGGCGCATTTATGATAAAGAAAATTTACAACTTAACGAGAAAAACCTAACGACAACTAACCAGGTACTAACCAAAACTAGGTAATAGTTTGGAACTTATTGTTTGTTAGTTCTGGATAGTTTTTTCTATAAAAAACTTCATTTCTGGTAAATGGAAACAAGCAACCTTCGAAAATAATAAATTATTAGAAAACATCTGGGAACATTGTTTATTCAAGGAGGGAATCGCCAACAAAACGTATCTTTCTAATGTATTCTTTCTCACTATTTTTTCATGTTAGTCGGCCATATTACTTTAGTATATTTTATATAGAAAGTATTTAAATTATTTTATTTTTTGATAATAAATTTTTTCAGACCCTATGTGCTTTATTATGAAGTAAGAAATGAGTGAAAAAAAAATATATAAAAATATTGCTGTTTAAAAAATGGAGTTAAAGTTCACCGAAGCCTAAAAAAACTTAACAGGTAATTTACTGTTACTTTAAAAAAAATGAAAAAAAAGATTTAAGTGTGGTAGGTTTTACTATTACCTGCTTTTATCTTTAGAGATGGCAAAAAAATATTTTTTAAAAATAAATTCATTACAATAATATAAGAATTATTTCTACTAAAGGGTTAAAACTTACTTTAAAAGCCATTGTTAATTGGGTGTAGTTGTTTGATTACACTTGAAACTGCAGTGTTGATCCTGACCGAAATTAATCTTTATATATTGAAAAAAGTGGAGCAATTGTGTGCAAATCTGGACCAGACAAACCAGACTGCAGAAGCACTGGTGGGCTATCAAAATGTTTCAGTGTTACGTAACATGTCGTAAGAACAAGAGTAACAATTATAGGTGCGGATAAGTGGACGATATTGTAATGTTAATGTATTCATCGAGATAGAATTATTTAAATTTTTTGTAATTAAGCTGTAACACTTAACACTTTTTATTGAATTAGGATATAGGTATGGCAAATTATTTAGCCTAATATTTAGTGGCCTAATTTTAAATTCTTTTATTTTTGGCACTTTAAAATACGTCTTATTTTAAAAGTTATATAAAGGTGGAAAAAAAAGAACCAATTAAACCCAATTTTTTCAAATATTATTTAAATTGTAATCTGTATGGGCACAAGAAAACGGAAAGGTTTTTAGATAATTATTAACTGTTAATTAATAATTAATATTAAATTTAATCCAGGTTATTTCAAGTTTAACAGGATTGTGAAAGTTATTTGCGTGCATTATCCGCAATTTACAGGTGTTTTTTTTTTAAATTTGTTTTTGAAATTTTATATTAACTGTTAGTGTCCCTTAATTAAAAGTGCACAATAAAATATATATTTTTTTTATTATTTGCATTAAATTTCATGATAATAATGTATGGTTAACCTATATTATGTTATTTTACAAATATTTTCCTGTTGAAAAGTGTCATTAGGTTTACCTTTTTATTGCTTATACCTTCTTGATTTTAAGACAGTACAATAATAATATGATGCTAACTGACCCGAAAAAAAGGTAAATATTTAGAAGTGAGGTCAACCCTACTTTTGGCCATACCTAGGTGAAAAATTAACATTTTTAGTTTTTTTTATTCTGCTTGTTTTTACGGCGCATTTATTAAAAAAAAAAGGTCGTGAAAGGAAAAAATAAAGATTTTGTTTTTTGCCCTTAGAAGTTGAATAAAATATTGGTTTTTATGTTTTTGGGTAAAATTTCTATTTTATCTTTTTTTGATGTTTTTGATACTTTTTTTTCGGAAAATTCATAAGAAAAAACAAACAATTTAAAAAAAATAATTAAAAAAGTTAGTTTTTCAACTAAAAAATCAACTTTGAAATTTCAAAAAGTCGGTCTTGCGACTAGATAGCGGCGAAAATATTGGATTTCTATTTTATCTTTTTTTAATGTTTTTGATAGTTTTTTTTTTATCTTGGGACAGTTTACGAAGGCTGATGCCTATGTACTAACGTACCGTAGGTGTCTTAAGTGTGGTGAGGGGGAGTTTGTTCACACGGGACTTAATTATTTGGAGATTGGGAGGAGAAGGAAAAACTTCCGCGGGCAGCAGATTCCATAGTCTTGACACTCTAGGGATAAAGGAACGAAGAAAGCGGGAAGTTCGGGGCCTCTCTAACTGAACTGTACAAGGATGCAGACAAAAGAACAATATTTTAAAGAGGGTCTGATTTGGGAGACATACATAAATGAATACATACATATATGAAAAATACATAAAAAAACGAACAATTTGAAAAAAACTAACCACAACTAACCACAACCAACCACAACTAACACAAACTCATTTTGACATCTCTTTTTTTCTATTTCTTTGTTTTTAAAAGTAGATTGCGAAAAAAATAACAATAAGCTTGAAGACAATGAGAATAACAGGATAATTATTTACAAGTGGGGTCAACCCTATTTTTGGCAATATCTAGGAGAAAAATTAACTAAATATTGTTCCAATTTCTATGGAAATAGTGTTTACTTTTGCTAAAGGACTTCAATCTATTGAAGATTAATAAATTTCACTATAATTAAATATAAAATTTTTAAAAAAATTCTTATCGTAGTAATGACATTTCTGATATTAAAGAGGGGCTGCATTCTTAGAAGAAAAAACTGACCATAATTTTCAAAAAATGTACTAATTTTTTTGAGTAAATAGGGTGTTCCATCT